>APFE030071304.1:126896-163328 GCA_000404065.3 Pinus taeda
TATATATATGGTTTCGACGGGCATAGTTCCACGGGACTTCGAGTCGGAGCCTGGAGGTCGACCACCTCTATGTTGGAAATTACCATTTCTTCCCCCTTGGCCTTGACCCCGAACTTCCGACTCCTCGGTACATGCATAAGGTTGGACCTTGGCACATTTGTCAAGACTGTAAGTCAGCCCCGACCCTAACCTGGTCATAAAACGAAGTGCTATGACATAGTTGCATGGATCATATGCCCTTGGGACTAAGGCTCTTGCCTTCGCTCAAAGGATTACGGTTATAGTGTGGTGGTAGGTATCATTTAACATCACAACACTCGATGTGTTATGTTAACACATTACATATGTATATAATACATAAATTTCACTCCTAATGCAGCGAGAGCATGGTCGACGGTCCAGCTAGACACTCACTCTTACAATCCACCCTTCGTTATATAAAATTAGTATCCATATAGCACTGAAATCACTCGGTATTAACACAATGTAGGGTATATCATGCCCCAATAGAAAATTTAGATAAAAAAGTCTTAGAGTTACATATTAAGTGCACTCACAATACTTGTATATTGCAATATATTACTGGAGCATTACATAGAATGCTTTATGATGAGAGATTTTCCAAAATTATGAATAATCAAATCAAAAGACCTCACTGTTTTCAACCCACGCTGAAATCCACATTTAAGATCAATAATGAAAACAACCAATATGACCACCTTCAAGGGCATACGGTCACCTAATGTTAAAATTGGAAATCAAGGCAAAACTTCATGTGGGTCATCCTATTCATGTCTAATAATATTTTTATTAGATTCCTCTCGTCGAGAGGTGTAGGATTGATATAAATATCGTTCGATTCCGATAAGTATTCATGGAGATATGAATTTATTTTGATTATGGAATTATTATCAAGCCGACCTACAACTCATGTAGGCTTAGAAGTCCAACAGTCGCATCTATTCAAACACCAACATTGTGTATAATATAGGAGGACTTTTCCTTATTTGCACTCACTCACTCTTCTCATCACATCTCTCTCTCTCTACTACGCAGAAATGAGTCTCTTCTCTACTGCGCAGAAATGGGTCTCTCTCTCACACATGTGAAGCCAGAAGTTGTTGAACCTGAAGCTGCAACTACAGATCCAAATATTGACCTGCGTGGCCTAGAAGATCTCCTCATCTGAACTGCAATGTAGGTTCATCTGAACCTCCTCTGAAATTCACAACTTTTGGTGGTGGAATGAAGTCAATCTGACGAACGGTTTGCAAGATATCAACTGCCCTAGTTTGAAGCCGGAAACTGCTGAAACTAAAGCTGCAACTGCAGAAGTAAATATTGACCTACGTGGCCTAGAATATCTCCTCATCTGAACTGCGCTATAGGTTCATCTGAACCTCCTCTAGAAGCCGCAACTTTTGGTGGTGGAATGAAGTCAATCTGACGGTCGGTTTGTGAGATATCGTCTGCCCTAGTTTGATAATGAAGCCACTAATGCTGATGCTGCTGATCTAGGGGTTGCTACTGCTGATATGAATCAGATTTATTGTACTATTTCTCTCTGCTGAATTATTGATGATAAAAGAAGATTTGATCAAAGGTTTTCCCCACACATTGTGGGGTTTGTCCCTGGCTAGCCGCCACATCTTGTGTCTCTTGTCTTGGCTTGTCTTCTGTCGATCGTTTAATGTTCTATCTGCAATTTACTTTATGTACATGTGATTGCTAATCTGTGGAATATAATAAGAAAAATAAGTAAATTGTTATAAGCATAGAACATACCATAACTTAACACCTAACCATTTTGCTATAAACGATACTCATCTCTCGTCTTATATAAGTAGCATTAGGAAATAAATCCAGTAACCAATTATCCTTCCAACATGATTACTATGATGTAAAACGATGCAAGTCACTTGTACCAGGTCTATCAATGAACATAATACCTACAGTTACAAGTTCACTATTGTAGGTTGGGCTTAGTATTGTGACATAGTCCTTCTCTCAACACTCAATTTTATTGTGGTTATTAACACTTTACAAAGACCCACATTTGTCTCAACCAGAACGAAGTGCATATGTTACAGAGCAACCTCCCTAACACATAGAATTTGTCATGAATTAAAAATCAGGTTGTGTATTCATTCTAACACTAGGAAAGCATGTAAAATGTAGAACTCAATAATGATAAATTTGACCCTTTCAGGTGGATACCAAAGATAAAATATTATGTCAATTCCCAGAAGCATAAAACCAACTTATTGAAGCCTATGAGGTAGTGCCATCTGCAACACAAAGTGTAAGGTTTATTTAGACTCGAATTTTTGATAAAATAGAAATGCAGACCCAAATTTTTGATAAAATAGAAATGCAGACCCAAAACCAGGGTCGACACTGAAGCCTTGGAAAAGGCCGCCATATAAAATACATAGGTCAATAAGGACCAGAGAGAAAGAAATCCTCAATATTACCACACAACAACATAAACAATGTTAGTAAGAGATTGTAGTCAACATAATCTCATCACTACAATAAGAATGGATTTCCATACTATTTTTCACTAGAACATAACCAATAAAATCACATGTTGTTCCAACACCTTTAAAATAGTTAAAACAACATATTAGTCAACAATAAAAGCATAAACCATACCCAATACATAAATAAAAATCATTTTAGTCTAGAAATGTAGATGTCTATTGTATTCATTAGCTCTTGAGAATATGAGAAATACTTATCTCAAAAACTAATGAGCAACTAAGTTTAGGACAGTGACTCTCCACCCAACCATAGATAATTCTAGCCAAGCTATCACTTGCAACTATTACCCCCGAGCTAGATTCCAGAGACTGAGGGTCCTTTTTCCCAAGGATTCTAGTACAACTATCGGTCGAAGCAAGGACTCTAAATATTCTTCCCATCCACCCACCAAGTAAGTTTCTTTCAACAAGTGCAAATGGAGTCTAGGGACTTTCTATCTCCACTCTTCATAATTAAACATTGTGGTTCCACCCAACTTGGGTACTCTAGAACCATAATAAAATAAAAAATACAACAAAGAAGCCTCCAGGAATCCTTCGGGAGTTTCTAGGAACAAGTACTCCACCCCAACCCTCATGGATTTCTAAGAAACACCATCTCCATCCTCTAGTCAATTGGGACTTGAGAGACAATTACTTCCTCACCTAGAATAGATTTCTTCTTGAATTGTTGCCAACAAAAAGTTGTCTCTCTATCGGTCTATTTTTTTCCTAGATTTTTAATTCTATTTATCTGTGTTCTTCCCTCTGTCTTTTTCTTCTTTTTCTCCTATCAAATTCTTGTCTTCCTTAGTTCAAAATCAAATCTCCTTTCAACAGTTCGAGTGTCTCCTCCCCTGCCTCGCTACACTTTCTCCAACAATTCAAAATTTCCATCTCTTGTTGTTGTGCTATCCTCTTGGTTCCTCATCTTTTTCCGTTGATGTATGGATTTTCTCCCTTTAGAGAGTGACTTCTTCTAGAAAAATATTATTGTCCAGTGAGGAGAATGCCACCTGCTTTCATATCCCAAGGTTTTTTAATTGATGTTTTGTTTGTTGTAGTCGGTGGCCATCACACAATTCCAACTGGAAACTCACCCTTTTTTCTTTTTAAATTTGTTGTCCTTATTTTCTTCTCAATTGTTGTAAAAGCACAACTGATAAGAAAATACAAATCGTTCCCTTTTTCCCACCTATCAACTGGTATGTACCATATTATATTTTTTTTATTGTAAGGAACTTTTAAAAATATCCCAAAAAGTAACCTCCCTAGCTTCTAGAATTTTTGTCCCATTACTCAACCCATATTTTTTTTGTAAAAATATTTACATTTCATACATTAGTGCAAAATAATTGGGGCTATCACAAACCCCTCCCCCTTTGGGGAACACTGTCCTCGGTGTTATCTATCCATATGCAACACATAAAACATATCTAAAAAAAGCATACTATTTTGTGGAGCATTATAAGTACACTTCTATACAATATTTACAAATTTATATACATATGCTTCAACCAACAAATAAAAAAGGATATGTTCCCTCATTGAATCAACCATTTCCCAAGTGGCCTCCTTGGGCCCAAAGTGCCTCCACTACACTTTGAATTTCTCTATTACTTGATTCTGGAGCATGAGGCTGCTCCAGTCTAGGATGCATAATGGATTTGGCTATAACCCTCCCTCTGGTTCCACATGTAGCACAAATTAATCAAGCACATGATTATAATATTGTACATATGTTTTAAGTAAATAAACATGGAAAACATCATGGAATTTTACTGATGGAGGTAGGGACAACCTATAGGCCAATGGTCCTATCCTTTCAAGTATCTTAAAAGATCCACAAAACTATGGTGCCAACTTGGCACAAGACGCAATCTTCAAGGAAATTTTCTTGGGTCTTATTCTCAAGTAAACATGTTCCCCAACTTGGAACTCTTTATGCACTTTATGCTAATCCACATAGCTCTTCTTCCTTTCCTAGCCACTTTAAACTCTGCCTAATGATCTGCATTTGCTACTCCATTTATTTGAGCATGTCAAGCCCAACAAGGACCCTATCCACTAGTTCACTCAAGTTGATAGGAGCATTACAACTCCTTCCATAAAGTTCCTTGAATGGGCTCATTTTTAGACATTCTTGGTACCCATTATTGTATGCAAGCTCTATAAGTGGAAGATACTATTCCCACCTCTTGGGTTGATGCAACACATACATCCTCAACATGCCTTCAAGGATTCTATTTGTGCTCTCTGTTTACACATCTGTCTGTGGATGATAAGTTGTACTAAAAGGCTAATTATGTCCCCAAACCTGCAAATAGTTCCTTCCAAAACCTAAAGTGAACTTGACATATTTATCTAAAATGATTTCCTTAGAAAATCCATGCAATCTCACAATCTCCTTTATGAAAATTTAAGCCACCTCACTAGCCGAGTTGGTGGATTTGACTGCTACAAAATGAGCTACCTTACTCAAATTTTCAATCACTACCATAATTGCATCATGTTGTTGGGAGGTATTTGGAAAACTAGTAATGAAATCCATGGATATCACTTCCCGCTTCCATTCTGGAATGGGAATGGGCTACAATAAGCCTATTGGATGTTTACATTTGACCTTCACTTGTTGGCATTTTATGCACTTAGCAACATAATCAATCACTTCCTTTTTCAAATTAGGCCAATAATAGAACTTTTTTTTTATGACTGTGAGAGTCTTTTGGTATCCTAGATGGCCATAATATGGTTTAGCATTGAACTCTTTCATTATGAGCCTCTTTAAGTCATCTTTATTGGGTACATAAATTTTGTTCTTGAATCTAATTAGGCCATAATATAGGATGTGATATTCCTCATCCTCACCATGTTGTTGCAACTTTTACTTCACTTGCTTATATTTCTCATCGTGATTCGATACACTTTTGACCGTTTCTACTAGGTATACTCCATAAGAACTTATGGGTTCTAGGTGATTCAATTGAATCCTTTTACTGATGCATCAAAAACCCTGTTCTCTTTGCCTTTAATGTACTTGATCTCAAAGTTAAACTCACTAAGTATGGCCTGCCACCTAACTTGTCTTGCATTCAACTTAGGTTGATCAAAAAAATACTTGAGTCCACCATGATCTGTCATGAATGTGAATCTTCTACCAATGAGATAATGCCTCTACATATTCAATGCATGAATAATGAAAACTCACTCCAAATCACAAGTCACATAATTTTCCTCCTGCTCATTAATTTTCTGTGACTCATAGCACACTACCTATCCTTCTTACATCAAGACTCCACCAAGTCCCTCCTTGGAAGCATCTACACATACGAAAAAATATTTGTCTCGATATACAATCCTCAACATTGGTGCATTAGTGAGTAGTTGCTTCAACTGATCGAAGCTTGCTACACATTCAACTATTCACTCAAATTTGTTTTCTTTCCTCTACAAGGATGTGATGGGGTGGCCTATCTTGGAGAAGTTTTTGATGAAACTCCTATAGTAGCCTGCCAATCCCATGAATGCTCTAATCTCATTCACATTTTTTGGTGTTAGCCACTCCATTATGGCCTTGATCTTTTCAGATCAACTGATATCCCCTCCTTGGAGATGATGTGCCCCAAATAATGTATTGATGACTGGAAGAAATCACACTTGTTGAGCTTTGCGTAAAGCTTGTGTTCCCTCAAGAAATATAACACTACAACCAGGCGATTTTCATGTTCTTCTTCAGTCCTCTAGTACACTAATATTTCATCAACAAATACAATCACAAATTTGTCCAATAAAGACACAACACATTATTCATTAAACACATGAAAGTGTAGGGGCATTAATAAGCCCAAAGAGTACCACCACAAACTTGTAGTGCCTATATCTTGTCTGGAAAGAAGTTTTTTGGATATATTATTCTTTGATGCACACTTGATGATACCTGGATCTCAAATTGATCTTGGAGAAAATTGGTGCTCCCCTTATTTGATCAAATAAATCATCAATTTGTGGAGATGTATATCTGTTCTTGATGGTCACTTTATTTATTTGCGTGTTGTCAATGCAGAGTCAGAGTGTCCCATCCTTTTTCTTCACAAATAATATTAGAGCCCACACAGTGACACACTTGGCCATATGTAACCTTTATCAAGCGTTTCCCTTAGTTGTATTTTTAAATCAACCAACTCAGGCATACTCATCTGATATGGTGTTTTGTATGCTGGTGCTGCTCCATGCACCAATTTGATAGAGAAATAAACTTATTTGTGAGGAGGTAATCCTAGAATTTCAGTGGGAAATACATTCTTGTTCCACTATAACATGAGATATTTCTTCAATACCTTGATTTATTCTTGCCGGGTGTTATCACTGGATTTTCCATCGCTGAAAATTTGCAGCCTTTTTGGTCTGCATTCCTGTGATCAACCTCACTAAAATTGGCTTTTGTTTTCCCTATAAATTTTTTCTTTCTCCAACATCATCCAGGTATTGAATTTCTTTTTCAAAGAAAACAACCTTAGTTCTATGCATGTACAACCAGTCCATGCCCAATAATATGGTGTACACACCTAATGGTAGCAAATTTAAATGTGTTGTTTCAGGAATTTTGCTAAGATTAAATGCACATGATTACACCCAATAATTGAATTTTCTCTTTGCTCCTGTTTCCAACTGAGATAACCAAGGCTCTATGTGCGATTCTTTGGCCAATTTGCATTTTTCCAAGAGCTCTGGACTGATATAATTTTAGTTAGAACCGAGGTCAATTAAAATATAAATAAATTGATTGTAAAACTTCCCTTCCATCTCAATTATGGATGCTTGGTGGTATGCTTAGCAATTGTCTACAACTGCGTAAATTTTGGGAAAACTCTGTGCCACATCACATACAATTTGAACTTCCTCGGTGCTGTAATTTTTTGGTATTGATTTTTTCTGGTGTGGGAAGTTTGTTTTCCAATGGTTCTCATCACAGGTCCAACATTTTAATTTCTCTTCTTCCTCGACTCTTCTTTTCTCTATTGCCAACTTATGTACACAACCTTTATTAGATGGGTTGAATATTTTTTGAAATTGACTTGCTTTGGCTAGGTGTATGCCTTCCTTATTTTCCATGATTTTGTTGGGCCATTTCTTCTTATCCTTAGTGTTTTTTTTTTTCCATTCAAATCTGAATTCTGGCCTGTATTTTCCTTGCTCATAATAATGATTTGATTTCTTAATGACATCATTTAATGTCTGAGGTTCGAGAAATTCAATTCGTTTACTGAATGTTATGGGCATCCCACTAATAATTATTTGGATTTTTTCCTTCTCATCATTGATATATGGCACATATCTTAACAATTCCAAAAACCCGTTGACATATTCTTCATCTAACATTTTCCCCATCCCGAGATCATAAAATTCTTTAACTTTGTTGTCAGAGCATCGGTATGACAAGTATTTGTCTCTAAAGAGACCATGCAACTCACTCAATGTCAATCTCTCTTTAGTTATGCCTTTGAAATTCTTCAAATCTTCCCACGACATATCTTATTTCCCTATGAGACTATAGGTGGCCACTTTTTCTTTGATGTTCTCAAAATAACTATGAATCCAAAAGTTTTTTTTTTTTTTTTTTTTTTTTTTTTTTTTTTTTTTAATGCTAAGCAACCATGCTTCTAGATACTTAGGTTTATTCATTTATCCATCAAATTTGGGTGGTTTGGCTTTCTTATATTCCTCTCGAATATGGTCCATTTCTCTCTCTTTTTTATGGTGTTGAGGATAAGAGTGATGATGGTGCCTCCTAGTGGTAAAGCTAGAATATCTACGAGAGCGATGTACGTAAGTGCTAGTTCTTCCTTCTGGGGTACTAAGTGGTGCATTCCCTCACATGGTGTATTCAATTTCACTTTTGTGCCTTTTTTTTGACCTAGTACCATCTACTTCATTGGTTTTATCTTCTAACTCATGAAGGTTTCTCCTGTCTCTATGACCATCTCCTAGCTCATGCTGCCTCCATCTCTGTAAGTCTGAGAGGCTTTACATTATGACTGCATTTATCTCATCTTGCCTCTCTTAGGCCCTTACCAACCTTTCATTATCTTCCTTGAAGCTCATAACCTAAACTCCTAGGATCCGAAGGGTATCCATCCAATTAGTAGAGTTCCCCCCTCCCCCTTGGCTAATTGGTCTTTCTTCTTCATTTGTCATAGATTCTTCATATCCATGTTGTGACTGATCAAAGCTATACTGCACCATTCATGTCCTTATTTCTTTGTCTTTCATTGTCTTTTGCTGCTTGTGATGTGCTATCATTAACACACAAATGTTAGAGACATTATAATATAAATAAATGACAAGAAATCATGCCAGCGACGATCTTGCTTTTGGAGAGATGTTATGACAAGCTAGCTGTAACAAAAATCCATGTTAGTACACCAATGTCATTCAATCAACAAATTATTAACATCAATATACATGCTTGCATAGTCAACAAAATATATCTATTGACACAAGTTGTTAGATTATCAATAAAAATGAAAACATATCAATTTTTAGTCCATGCTACATAATAAAATCACAGAGTGACCATATCTATCATGCATGCAATCAATTAATCATAGAGCAAATTTTAACATCTAAATGTTTGTCTCAATAATTTTCTAAAAATCAACATGAGACCTGCTTTATAGGAGCTTGTTATTAATTTCCCATATAGAGCCCATCTGGTCCAAGTGTCGAACCTAGATGCTTTGATACCACCTATAAAGGCCCCACCTTACACTTGGTGAATTTTTCGCTCACCAATCCAACTCCTTCGATACAATTAGAGAAGTGGGACTCCTTTTTTTTTTTTTTTTTTTTCTTTCTTTTGAATTCTCAAAACTAGAGTAGATGTCATCGTCACCTTCATCTCTTTGATATGTTTTCGATGATGTGAAATTTTGTCCAATTTAGACTCCTATATCTTAAGCTACCCATCCTTAAAGTTTTGCTTATTAAAAAAAATGTTATCTCCTCTTTCTTCCATGTAGAGCTCATGTAACATGACATCATGCCACTACCTAGAGACTCTTGAAACCTATATATATGTATATATATAAAACTGATCACACTATACATACATGTAAGTCCAAACCATTGAATTTGGATCAACGGTGAAGGTGTAACCTTATATATATATATATAATTTTATTTTATTTTTCCATGGAAAAAGTCCGTAATTTTATTCATATGAAAAAATTACATGTTGTAGATGCTATAAGCATATGCAGATGGTCGTCCATGAAAGGGATAAGTTACAATAAAAAAGTAAAAGAAAAATATTAGCAGGCCTATGCTTTTCTGCCCTTTTTCCTCTCCACCCTTCTCCAACCCTCTGATTCGGGAGTGGGTGAAATTATGGCCAACTGGTTTTCCAGTGTGTTCAAAGGTAGTTCCTTGTCGGATTCAGATCCTTCCAATCCATGAGTTCCTTTTATTCCACTTACTTCCAGCTGAGGTTCTTGATGCTGTTGTATATTATTTGGCCTCAAATGAGCATCTGGGGTAGTTTCTTCTTGATTATATTTCTGTCCTGAGTAAATATCAGTTTTCGTGTGGTTCTCTGGAGGTTCTGATTGCATGTCCTCCTCTTCTTTCATTAGGTCGGTATGTTTCCAACCTTTGGGCTTTTTTTGTTGTTTCTTTTTTCCTTTGGAGTACTTTCTGGTCAGCGGGCAGTTGTATTGGAAGTGACTATTTTGCAGGAAGTTGCGGCATCTGAAAGCAGTATTCTCATAGTCGAGCGGTTGAGTCCTCAATGTATTGTTGTATTCCAATGTGATGTGATCAGGCAATCCCTAACTCAGGTCCACTTCAACACATATTCTAGCAAAAGTGACGATTCCCTTGCTAACTCTATCTTCATCAATTTTTAGGAATTTCCCCAATGAATTCCCAATGGATGATAAAACTTTGTAATGCCAAAAATGTAGAGGGAGGTTATGGAGCCTCACCCAAACAGGCATTGTAGAAATTTTCATAGTGTTTGCATCAAATCCATCAAACCAAGGAGTGATGAAGAGGCTAGCATTGCCCCAAAGCCAAGGCCCCTGATGGATAACACTGTCTCGTTCTTGTTCTGTGCTGAAGCTAACAATGAAAAATCCCTTTGAGCATAGGTGTATTTCACAGTTTGGTGACCATGTGGAGTAAATCTCATGATGTAGAGCATCGGATTTTGGCTAGAAACCATTAAATCTACAAATGACAACATTTTTGGATAGTTCAGTGTGTAGTTTAGTTACCTCTGGTAGATGTACTTAGAGCGTTGGGGATTCCATTTTTTGTTCCACTATATAGGGACCTGGTAACTCTGGTGCTAGTGCTGATTTATGCTGCATTTTTCTTTTTCCCTTGACTGCGTCTTGAAAAGAGCCTGTGTTTTTTGAGCTGCCTCCATTGCAACCACCACCCAGTTGCAAATTAAGAAAAATGGTTGAATCATTGTTGATACCATAATCCTGAAGTGAGAGGAGGTCCTGTAGATTGCGTCCAGAGAATATCAGGTTTTGGTATTTGGTGGGAGTCCCAAACTAGTTTTGTATTTCCTTCTTTAACTCCTGTATAATCAACCCCTTTTTGAGCCTCATATAGTGATGGCTGCCCTCTGTCTTTTTGATGAAGATATTAATCCGTTCTTCACCCACACAGAATGAATCTGTGAATTTGGAGCCACAAACCATAAAAATGGGCGTTTTTTCTTCAAACCCCACTGTACCCCAGCTTTTTATATATTGTCTACTTCCCGATAGTTCCAGATTCGGATTATGAAGGTCATTTTTAATGTACTCTGTCACAATTCCAATATTTATGTGGCTCGTTGTAGTCGACCCCAATTCACGCGCACAAGATTTCTCCTGAACAGTTTGGAGCCAGGCCGCTGTAAGTCCTTCTTCTCTTATCCACACTCGCAGCAAGCAGTTGGTGATAAATCTGATGACAGGGGATGGCGCTGGCAGGACAAGAGGTGGTATGACGGCAGCAGAAGTCGGCGAGCCAGGAACCCAAGCCACCATCCAATCGATTAGTGGCAAGAGAAATTGTGAAAGACACTCAGGTAAAGAAAATTGGAGGACATTGCCCCCGCCGAGGAAACCAAGTGCTTGGAGGTGTGTTTGTGGCCAAAATAATCCATTTTGAAAATGAATAAAACGAAGTGTTACCTCAGCTGGACGTGATTCTTTCCTCAGGAGAGAGGGAACGTCTACCGACCTACGACCACCTTCGAGCGATCTATTGTGAGCCTGGGGGAAGATCCCTACAAGTAGCAAAGGAGAGTTTGCCATTGAAAGTTTAGAGCTCGGTTCCCGCCTTCTCCCTTCTGCCACCCTAGACTTGCCACCTTATATCTATATATATATATATATATATATATATTTATATATATATAATATATATATATATAATATATATAATATAACCAATGTACAAACACTTTACACATGACATATTCATATGTATTGCAACACATACATTACCACACAACTGCCTTATATCCCACATATCCCACGAGCAATATATATATATATATATATATATATATATATTATATATATATATATTATATATATATATATATATATATATATATATATATATATATATATATATATAATATATACTATATATATATATATATATATTATATATATATATATATATATATATATATATATATATATATATATATATAATGAGGGTTACAACTGGTCGGGCACATTCATATTCATATGTATTGCAACACATACATATCACACAACTGCCTTATATCCCATGAGAAAAATATACATATAATGAGGGTTACAACTGGTTCGGCATAGTTCCATAGAAATCTGCATCAAAGCTCAGCCCAATCTATGTTGGAAATTATCGTTTCTGCTCCCTTGGGCATGTAAGGTGGGCCCGAACTCTGCTCATCTGTTAAGACAGTAAGTCGGCCCCAACTCCGACTTGGTCATAAAACAAAGTGCTACGACATAGTTGTTGGATCATAGGCCCTTGGGACTAAGGTTCTTGCCTCCACCCGAAGAATTACAGTGATAGATCAGATGTAGGTATGAGTTAACATCTTGGAAATCAATGTGTTATGTTAACACATTACATATGTATATAAGACAAAGAGTTCACTCCCAATGTAGTGAGATTTTGGTTGACGACCCAAATGTAACCCAACCCTTGCAATCCAATTTCATTATATAAAATTAGTATCCACATAGTTGTGAAATCACCTGGTATTAACATAGTGTAAGGTATATCATGCTCTAGTAGAAAATCCAGACAACTAATTTTTGAGTCACCTATTAAGCACTCAGAATGCCATTACATTTTATCAGATTAATTGATAATTACATACAACGCTTTACATCGATAGATTTTATAAGACTATGAATAATCAAATCAAAAGTCTCCACCCTCATTGCATTCAACCCATGCTGAAATACACATTTAAGATCAATAATGAAAATGACCAATATGACTGTCTTCAGGGATATACGGTCGTCTACCCATTTTACTATAAATGATACTCATCCCTTGTCTTATATTAGGAGCATTAGGAAATAAATATAGTAACCAATTATCCTTCCAACATGATTACTACAATGTAAAATGATGCCAGTCCCTTATACTTGGCCTGTCAAGGAACATAATACCCAGTGTTACAGGTTCACTACTGTAAGTTGGGCTTAATGCTATGAAAAATTCATTCTCTCAACACTCAATTTTATTGTTTTTATTAACACTTTACAGAGACCCACATTTTTCTCAACCAGATGAAGTGAATATGTTCCATGCCAACTTGCCTAATACAAATAATCTATCACTAATTACAACTTAGGTCGTGTAATCATTCCAACACCAAGAAAGCATGTAGAATGTAGTACTCATCAAAGATAAATTTGACCCTTTTAGGTGCATAAAAAAGACACAATATTATGTCAATTCCATTAAGCATAAAACAAACTTATTCAAGCTTATGAGGAAGTGCCATCCACAACATATAAGTGTAAGGTTTATTTAGACCTAAGTTTTTGATGAAATGGAAATGAAGACCCAGAACCAAGGTATACATTATTGAAGACTTAGAGAAAGCCACCATATAAAATAAACATGTCAATAAGGAATAAAGAGGAAGAATTTCTTAGTATTACCACACACTAACATAAGCAATGCTAGTAAGAGATTACAATCAACATAATCACATCACTGTAATAAGGAAATATTTCCATAATAATTGCTAATGGAACATAACCAATACCATCACACACTATTACAATGCCTTTAAAGTAGTGAGAACAGCATATTAGTAAATCATGTACACAGTAAAAACATAAACCATATCCAATACATACATCAATAAACACGATTTCAATCTAGAAATGTAAATGTGTATATGTATTCATTATCTCTTGAGAATATGGGAAATACTCATCTCAAAAACTAATGAGCAACATAGTCTGGGAAAATAACTCTCCACCCAACCATAGACAACTGCAACCAAGCTCTCACTTGTAGCTATCACCTTGAGCCAGATTCCAGAGACTGAGGGGCCTTCTGCTCACGGATTCTAACACAACTATTTGTTGAACCAAGGACACTAGAGATTCTTTCCCTCCATCCACTAATTGAGTTGTTATCAACAAGTGCATAAGGGGTCAAGGGGCTTGCTATATCCACCCTTTAGAATTCAATACTGCGGTTCCACCTAACTTAGGGACTCTAGAACCATAATAAAATCAAATAGACAACAAAGAAGACTCCATAAATCCTCTGGGAGCTTCTAGGAATAATTCCTCCACCCAAACCCTTAGGGATTTCTAAGAGATACCATCTCCACCCTCTGGTTAATGGGGAGTCAAGGGGTGATTACTTCCTCACTTGGAAGTGATTTCTTCATTACTTCTTGCCAACCAAAAGTTGTCTCTCTTTTGTTATGCATTTTCCTGGATTTTTTTATTGTTTTTATTTGTGTTCTCACCTCTATCTTTTTCTTCTTTTTCTCCTCTCGAATGCTTGTCTTCCACAATTTGAAATCTAATCTCGTTTCAACAATTTGATTGTCTCCTCCCCTACCTTGCTAAGCTTCTTCCAAAAATTTGAATTTTCCCTCCCTTCTTGCTACGCTTTCCTCCTATCTCCTCATCTTTTTCCCTTGTTGTTTTGACTGTCTCCCTTTAGACAATGACTCCTGCAAGCAAAATCTTGTCGGTTAATGAGGAGAATATATCCCAATGTTGTTAAATTCTATTGTATTTGTTACAGTGGGTGGCCAGCACATCCTAGCTAGAAACTCACCCTTTTTCCTTTTTAAAATTGTTGTCCCTATTATCTTATCCACTACTGTAAAAGCAAAAGTGATAAGAAAATACAAATTGTCCCTTTTTTCCTAGCTATTAGTTGTTATGTACCAACTCAGATTTTTTTGTTGTAAGGAACTTTTAAAAGTACCCCAGCGAGTAACTTGCCCAACCTCTAGAATTTGTGTTCCATTACTTAACCCATATTTTTTTGTAAAAATATTTGCATTGCATACATGAGTGAAAAATAATTAGGATTTTCACACGTTCACATATGGAACCTTGATGTTAACAACCATCAATTGATTTGAAAGACTTTGCCAGAAAATTTTAGATGTTACAAATTGTATAAATGAATATGTCTAGGTATTTTCTATAGTTAGCATATGTGGAACTTTGTTCACATTGTGGTAGGATCTTTTTACATAAATTTTTGGTGCGTTGAATGTATATGCATTTATTATTATACTTTTCCTGTGTGGCCAAGGTGACAAATTTGTTGAGGTCATTACAATACCAATATGAAATTACAATCTCCATGTATAGGTTCTTGTAGGAGATATTTTGAAATATGTGATGTATATGAATACCTTGAATAAGTTTGGTTTCATGTTGTGTAATGAGGTTATTGGGTACATTTAATGTAATTTTCATTTCTCCTTTTAGATCAACCAAATAAATATGTGATATAAATATGTTGTGTGCTTTGTAAATAGTTGTTTTATATGCCAAAACAACATCACCATGGAAGTCTACTCCAAATTTCATGCTTTTCATGTGTTGAATTGTTATGCAGTTGAAAACTTGTGTTTTTTCCTACTGATCAACATTTAGTGCATGTGAATGAGGACAAAACATCCCTAAGAAAGTCGAGGAATGTTGCTATAATGAGTTTCTACCTTTATGTCTATTGTTGCATTATATCTATAGCTTTGTGATCTTCATGTCTTATTTTCATGTTGTAACATATGGAAAATAACAAAAGTATTTTTATCTTTATGAAAATATATTGCCATTTAAGAGTTAGAATATATTCAAATTGTAAATGCACAAATACATCATGCATTTTATTTTTTTAACTATAACGGTTATATTAATTATTTAAAAACGGTTGGGCCGAAACCAAAACAACCTTCATTACAATATTCAAGATTCATTTTAGTTGCAGCTCTCCTTTTCCTTACAAGGTGTAGATTTACTCTATATTATGGGATTAGGTTCCATGTAGGTTCTTCATCATTTTTGCTTAAGGCTCATTGTGGCAGGACGCATGCCAGGTTTGCTTTTGCATCGGCTTCCTTATTTGAGCCATGTAGAATATGGAAAAGGATATAGGAAGAGAAGTCTTTGAAGTGTCTTGTTGAGTGATGGATTGCTAATGTGGTCTTCCGAATTTAATATCTTATCAAAATTTCTGAGTCCCCAAAGACTTGTATTTCCTTAACGCCTTTTTCACGTGCTATTCGACAGGCTTTTAGTAGCCCAAGGATTTTTTCCTAGTTGTTGGTTCTCTGTCCAAGTCCCTAGCTAAAGCTATCTTCACGAATACCCTTCGGGGAGTAGATCACTCCGCCTGCTCCTGCTGTCCCTGGATTGCCTTTGGAGGCACCATAAAAAAATATTGTTGTGTTACCCTGTTTCCTCCACCAAGCTTGAAAATCTGCATCCGCTTCTCGCAGTCTCCATACAAGAGTTTTACCGGGGCGAGTGGTGTTGTTTATCTTGTCTCGAAATATATAAGTTCCCATCCATTTTTTTTCTTTTGGGAGAAGCATGTTATCATTTTTAAGGGGATGATTGGCCACAATATTGAGGAGTAATGCTTTTGCTTTTATTGCCACCTTCAGAGGGGAGTTCAGAATGCTGTTGAATATCTGGTCATTTTTGGTGAGCCATATTTTCTAGCAGACGTATTTAGATACTGATTTCCAGATTCTATTCCATGTTGTCTTTCTTTGGATCATGTGAGGATAACACATTCTCCAGGTGCTAAAAAGGTTAGCTACTTTGACTTGAGATGGGATAGAGACATTGAGGCCTTGAAGGATGTAGTCCTAGACTTCTTGAGAAAAATAGCAATCCACAAACACATGCTCCATGGCTTCTCTAGCTTTGCAACGGAGAGAACACCGATGTGACCTGTGAATACCTCTTTTACTCAGATTGTCGCCAGTTAGCGCTTTCCCATGCATTAAAACCCAGGCGAAGAAATTTATTTTGGGGAGACTGAGAGGGTCCTAGACTTGTTTCCACATAGATGCAATATGGATCGAAGCTTGCTGTGGTTGAAGAGAGGCAAATCCATGCCTTGCGTTGTAGCTTCCAGTCGTTCCCCATCCCCATTTGTCCATCAAACACATGTGTACCGGTGCCAGTCCCGTTAACGCTTCTTCCAGGAGGGCCTTTTGACTGTGAATTTGATCTGGAACTTGTGGGATTTCCCAATTTTTCCATTTTTCAGAGTCATCCCATGCCGAGATATCTGCCAGGGTGAGGAATCCTTGCTGAATGAGCTAGTTCCTGATTTCCTAGATTGCTTCATTTTTTCTTAAAGGCGACTGTCCCATTATGTTGTCTTGCCATAACATCATGTTTTTTCCATTGCCAGGAATGTGATACAAGTTCTTTTGGAAGAACTCTATCCCACAGCAGCAAAGATGCCATATAGACATCCCTTTGATGCTATTATCTATCTGAATGTTCCTTAGCAATGAGCCTTTTAGATATTTTTTCATTATGGCCTAATTGACAGGGTGTTTGATGTTTGTGAAGAGGGTCCAAAGTATTTTTCCTCCAAGAGCTAGATTGGCAAGGCTTGGGTCTCTTATTTGCAGGCCCCCTTCAAAGATGGGGCATTTAACTATATCCCAATTCACTAGGTGGAAGTTTCTTTGGTTTCCCCTTCCTCCTCTCCACAGAAAATCCCTGATAAGTCTATAGATCTATTCTGTGATCTTCTTTGGGGCCAGAAGAAAGGAAACCTGATAAATAGGCAGGGAGGACAAAACAGATTTTATAAGGATGAGTTTTCTAGCTTTGGTGAGCCATTGACCTCCTCAAGCTATAATCTTGGACTTAATTTCTCTTATTACCTCTTTCCACATCAATAATTTGTTAGGGCCTACGGTTATTGGTAACCCAAGATATTTGATTTTATCCCAAGAAGCAAATCCCACAAAGCCTAAGGAGAGGGCTATTCTCTGAATTTCTTGTTGATCCACATTCCACCAATATATTTAACTTTTCCTTTTATTTATAAGAGCTCCTGATATCCTGCAGAATTTTTGAAGAATTCCACTGTAAACTTTGGCTATCTTGATGGAGGCTCCACCCAAAAGAAGAGTATTATCTGCAAATAGTGCGTGATTGAGAGGCTCTAGCCCTTTTGTCAACCTGACTCCTAGAGCTGTCCCAACTTTCTTTTCAGTTGTCAGTTTTCTACTTAACGAGTCTGCCATTAGAATGAATAAGAAAGGGGAGAAAGGGCAACCTTGACTTATTCCCCTCGAGGCTTGGAAATAGTTTGTTGGTCTGCCATTAACTAAAGGAGCTATCCATGGTTTTTCAGTACAAGCTTTAATCAAATTGACAAAGTTAGAGCTGAAACCAAAGGAAAGGAGGACTTTGTACAAGAAAGAAAGATTTACTCAGTCGAATGCGTTTGCCATGTCTAACTTTATGAGCATACCTTGCTCCTGCCGAAGATAACTAGAATGTATGACTTCTTGCACCTATATTACATTGTACAATATATGTCTCCCTTTGACAAAGATACCTTGGGTGGGAGAAATAAGTTTCCCAAGCAGTGGCTTGATTCTGTTTGCCAACAATTTTTTCAGGATTTTGTATGATGCATTGCAGAGCGAGATTGGCCTAAACCTGTCAAAAGTGCCTGGATTCACTTCTTTTAGTATTAATGCAAGGAAGGTAGAGTTAGTACTGCCTCCCACTTTGGATTTTTGATGAAAAGCTTTAATCATCCTCAGAAGATCAATTTTTATTATTTCCAAGCAGATTCTATAAAAATGAATTGAGAAGTCGTCAGGTCCTGTTGCCTTGTATGGTTCCATGGACCATATTATTTTACATATTTCTTCCTCAGAGAAAGGTTTCGTAAGGCTAGTGTTGTCCTCCTTGCTTACCAAATATGGAATGTGGGAGAGAAATTCAGAGATGACTTCTTCACTCCCATTCCCATCCTCTTTATACAGATTCTGGAAATGACCTTCTGCTGCCTTTTTTAGCTGTTCCTGACCTTTGAGCACAGTCCCATCTGAGTAAGTGATTTCAAAGATATGATTATGAGATAGCCAGGCTCTATATTTCCTATGGAAAAAAGAGGTATTTCAATCTCCAACATTAAGCCACAGGCTACAAACTTAAGCCTCCAAGTCTCTTCTTCATGATGGAAAGCGCAGAATGATTTGATTTGGGCAGCTTGTTCTTTTCTAAATCTAAAGTAGAGATCTCCTTACTTTCCAAATCCATTTGCAGATCTGATAAAAAATGAATTGTCTCCTTTCTATTGCTGGTAGGAGAATTTGAGGGTCCTTTAACCCATTTTTTTTAGAGCTCTCTTGGTTATTTTTAGTTTTTGCTCCCACACAAAGCTGGGAGATCTTGTCATGGGTATGGACCATGCTTCCAGAAGAGTTTCCATGAACCCTTCTTTCCCTGACCAAAGAGGGTTGAATCTAAAGGGGATAGGGCCCAAATTTTCTTCCTCTTCCAACTGTAAGAGAATAGGTTTGTGATCTGAGGCCAGCTTTGGGAGAATTTTCGAGGAGATCAATCTTTTTCCTAGCAACAAAGAGCTCTGCGTTAGGAAATGATCTAGGTGAGTAGAGATGTGTTCTGCCCCATCTCTATTGTTTTTCCAGGTGTAAAGACCTTTCTTCGGTTTGAAGTCAGAAGATCCCAATGAAGTATTAGCTCCTCTACTAATGGAAGCATTTGGTCCCTACCACTATTGCCACCTCTCTTTTATTTTGGATCAATGACGAGGTTGAGATCTCCAGCCACTATTATATTCTGAGGGGAGTAAATGTCTAAGAAATCAGACAAGGTCTACCAGCATTCTTTCTTCTCTGTAAGGTGGATTGGAACATAAAGGTTGAAGAGAGAGATGGAGAGCTTACTAGGGAGGTGCCGAAGTTCGGTGAATATCGAATGTTGGGTCTCAAGGTAGCTTTCTAGTTGATACTTATCCTCCAACCGCAATGTTGCTAGGCCACCAAAGGAACCTCTTGCACTAATGGCCTTTCCTACATTTTTTCCCATTTTAATTTGCTTATCTCAAGAAGGGTTTCCCCTTCAATCTTAGTCTCTTGGAGCATGAGGATCTCAGGAGTTTCTATTTTTAGACAATCTTTGACTACTTCAGCTTTCGAAGGGTTCCCCAAGCCTCTGTAATTCCAAGAGACTAGTTTCATTATTTAACGGGGTTGGAGTGAGTTGATCCCCCCTAGAGGGCCTTGCTCTGGTGTTTCTCCCGATAGAAATTCCAATGGTGGATTTGCTGCCTTGCATTTTTTACCTCTCTACCTCTTCTTCTCTGGATTCTTTATGAGGTTTCCTTCCAACTCTTTTATAAGGTCTCTCAAATGTCTCGTCTTCCGATGACCTAGAGGTTCCCGAGGTTTTTTGCCTTGTCGTTTCTGCATATGTAGGTGAGGAGGAGGTTCCTGCTAGGGAGTCAAGTTGGGTTTCTTCTATGTTATTCTTTTCTACTTCGAGTGAGGGAACTTGGCATTCAATCTCCTCTGTCTCTATTTCTAGAATTTCAATTGAAGCGTTGAGGGTTTCGAATGGGTTTATTGAGGCTGTTGCATTTGGATGTTCTCCTCTTCCTTTCTTTTGAACCATTCCGATTAAGGGAGTTCCAAAATCCATTGGTACCTCTTTCCCTTTATTCCTGTTACTCTCCTTGGCCTGGACTGCTTTCTGCACCTGGATCCATTTTTCTCCTTTCGACTTCTCTAGATCTTCCTCCTCCTTTTTTTTTTGCAGTATCTTGCGAAATGCCTATATTCATGACAATTTATGCATTTGAATGGTAGTTTATCGTAGTATAACTCTTGGATATAAGTCTATTTTTCTATTGTTAACTTTATGGATTCAAGTAACCCTATTTCCAATTCAACTTCGATGCATATTCTTGCATGTGAATATTGATCCCTTCTCTCTGCTCTGTCTATGTATTTTCCCAAGGTGTTACCAATTGTTTCTAGTAACTTTGGGTTCCAGCAGTGCAATGGAGGATGAGGGAGGCACACCCACACTGGAACTACTAATGATGTTATCACTCAGAAGTTTTCCCTAGAAGTTATAAGAAGAAGGAATAATCTGAGGTAACCACAAACCTAATCTTTTAGACTTGGGTTCTAGCCAACCTAAGTCCAGAGAGGGCTCTCTCTTTATAATTTAACTTTGTTTTGGGTGGGATTTTAGGCTAGTTCTTAATGTTCATAAGGTGTTGATTTTGATTGAGTGGTGGAATTCTAGGAACAGATGGCTAGAGCAGGCCTTCAAGCGATTGGGATATGGAGTCAATCAAAGAGTGGCTTAATTAGATTAGATCAATCACTAAAGGAGAAGTTCACATGGTAGGATAGCACAACAAAAGGAAAATATACAGGTTCAAATGGGTGAGGTAGTCCTAACCAGGGTGAAAGGGCAATGAATAATCCTTAAACCGGGATAAAGATGAAGAGCAGGAGGAGATCAATAGCAAAGGGAAACTAAGAATCATTTACTATGGACCTAGGGGGGAAACTATGGAAGTAAGGGAGCAATTAAGAATTCCCAAACTAAGATAGTTTAGCAGAAAACATTTAGAAGGTAAATGCCAAAACAGAGAGGTTTAAAGCTAATTCTAAAATATAATTCCTTGTCTGCCATTCAGATTTCATAGAGACACATATGAATATTTATAAACATGAAGAGAAAACAATAATAAACATGAGAGATAATACTTATTTGATTTCCACTGTGCACAAGAATCCTGTGAAATGTCTTTAACGTTATTCCATGATCTAGCTAGCCAATCCAATCTTGATTAAAATAGCTCCTTAACTTGATAAGAAAATGTCTTTTAATCCACCCCAATTACTTCGAAATATGAAGTATTTATACAAATAATATTACAAAATATCTCATAATAGTTTGAGAATTATTCTAGGAAATCAAAATATCTTCAAGCATGAATATATAGACAGATGGAAAACTGCCTTCTTGCTGTCCCTTTTATTAAGATTGTGCTGGCTGTTGTAGTTCGAATTTGGCTCTTTCAGTTGTTTGATATCTGTGTGCTGGAATCACTTTTTTCTTCAACCTAACTCTTTACCTGATATACTTTGACCCTATTTTACTTGGTTTCCATGTGGATTTACTGTAGTAACTTTATAGTAAATCTGTTAATTTTTCCCACCATTCATCTTCAGGTAATTTTACTTTTAGCATCTTTCGGTATATCTCGTCAGATTCCGTGTACTTGGAAAAATTTGGTTTATTTGCAAACAAATTTTTTACTTCGTGCTCTAAGAAGAACATATTTTCCAGATTGTCATACAAAACTTTAACTGTGGGTAAATCTTTTACCCCTGAAGTAATAGCTTGGTCCTTGGCCAACTTGTTTAGTCTATCCACATAGTCCTCATGGGTCATAAGCTTGTCATGGATGACCATAGGACTGGGAAGGCCTTTTTCCCTTAAAATTCCAAACTTTTCCATGAACCTGTCAATATCAACTTGCATGCTTTCTCATTTCTTCTCCAGATTGAGCATAAGGTTTCCTTTAGTAAGAACCTTCTTGATTTATATGATGGTCCCTATTTTGTCTTCTATGCCCAGTTCATCCAGCTGATATCTGTTCTTGCTGTTCAATAAAGTAATAAGTTGGTTGGCTTCTTCAGGCTGGTCTCCCAGGTCTCATTTGGTCTTCTCTATTGCTTTGGTGGCCACTTTCACCAGTTCAGTCTGTTAAAAAATTACTTGTATTGATGGCCAAACATCATTGACAAAGTCAATGATGTGGGACCAGAGCATTTCCTTTATTTTTCCTAGTGGCTGTTGTAAGGTCAAATCCTTTTCAAGGAATTTTATCCTCTCACCCATTCTTTGGTTCTTCTGGGCTTTTTCTTTCTACTGTATCTGTGCAAGCCTGTAATTAGTTTCCAAGCTTGAAACCTTTTATTTTAACCTTTTAAGCTCTGTAGCCTAGATAGTCATTTCTTCCATGGCTTTTATCAATTTTTTTGTCTTCTTTGTGGATGTACCTGCACTTGTTGATGTACCTGTGACTAGCATAGCTGTAACTAGTGGAATGTTGGTGCTAAGGAAGCAACCAATGTAGAAGGCACTGTTGTAGAGACTATATGAATTATAGTCTATGGAGTGGTGGCCAACTCATTCTAGTTAGACTGAATTAAGTTATCTAGTTCTTTCTCTGTTTCCTTTAATTGGTCATTTAGCTTAAGGAGTAAATCCAAAAGCTCCTCATGTTCCCTCTGAGTTTCCAGCACTTCAGTTGTCTATGGATGATGTAGGTGAGGAATTTTGAGCTATTTCTTTAATGCAACTATGTCATCATTTTCTTTTTAATAAGCCTTTCTGCAGCCTTGAGATCCTTGGGATCATGCCCCAAATCTATAATTAAGTCCTCTAAGGAATTTATCCTAGTATCCTTGGCCTGTGAAGAGGCCTTTTCTAGTTGGAATTGTGTTGACATATTATTCAGCGAATTTTGTAGTTGGTGTGCTGCAATGGCCTTTTTGGTCAATGTGGAATAGACCATTTCTATGGTCTGCTTATGCAATTCTATTTGGTTGACAGGATGAATATCCTTCGCCAGTACCTCAAAATTTGTCTTTAAATAATTTTCTATAGACTTAGGCTGCTGTGTGGTGGGATTCATGAAAATCATTTGCATCTTACCTTCTTTTACATCAAAGGCTAGCATTAGCCTTGTTTGATTGGTGGGAGCCATTTTAAGGTATTGTGCATAGCTCTGAGCTTTCAATCTTTCATTTCTAGTCTTTATTTCTTTGTACTTCTCTCTAATGTCCTGGTCCTGGCTAGTTGGAGCCCTGAAAGAGGATACTTCCACACTCTGTTGTCTTTGTAGCATTTGAGTGTGTGAGGTTGAAGATTCTTGTGTTCCTCTAGAGGGAGTGGCCTGCTTGCTTTCTGTCCTTTCTGAACTTGTTGCCCCAACTATTTCCTCCATGAATTATTGTTCTGAAAAGGGATTCAACCTTTGACTTTTGACATAAGTCTGTGCAATAGGTCTGCCATAAGTAGTGGCCTCTTCCCTATCTCTTTTGGGATTCTTCTTCTCGTTTAGAGAAGTCTGTAAAATAGGAGGAGTACTCATGATTGGTTCCGGTTGTCTTGTTTGAGTCAGTTCTTATGATATGTCTAGCTTCTCTAACTCTTCTTGCTCTTGAAGTGCTTCTTCTGATTGCTGCTCACTGGGGTCTTGTGTTTCCCTCTGGGATAGGGATTCTCCCAACACCTGTATAAAGGAACTTTCATCAAGTCTCCTTTCTAGATCAATCAATACATTATCGACAACAACTTCTATGCTATCCCTATGTACTAAAGTGTTCTCCACCCATTCTAGTTGATTGGCATATTGTTCTATCTCAAGAACTCAGTGGTGGATGTAGGGAGACAATCTGTTTTTCAATATTCTATTGCAGATGAAGTCAAAAGGATCATATCTCCATATGAAGCTTTATTTTAGTTGGAGTTTTTGAAGGATTTCATCTGCTTTTATTCCAAATTCCCTACTGTTGCATATAAAGAGGCCTAGTTGGTCTTTTATTCTGAGTTGTGCTTTCTTCTTGGCCTTTACAAAATGTACCTCATCTGAATTAATTATTTTCCTGTAGTACTCTAGGGCAAACAATCTCATGGGGAGGTATCTTGGTAGTTTGTAGGGTGCCAATTCACAGCCATATATTCTGATTTCAGTGTGGTTTTGGTATGAATACCAATCTCCCACTTTCTGTTGTTTAGACAACTGCAGGACCCTCCTGATGTCTGCATTGATCCTAGGGGGAGGACTTCCTAACAACATGGTTGCCATTCGGTGCACAAAAATATCTTTGAAATCTGTATAAGAATATGTAAAGTCATATTGGTGAAACAATGGGGCCTAGAAGACTACTGATCTAGGGTTTCCTTTGGTATCAAGCTTTTGTAGTGTGAATGGAAATTTATTAGCCTGATAGTACATGAAAAGGAAAAGGTGGTACAAAACTGATGAGTACATGAATAACCTTTCATTGTCCATCCTCATGAATTGATCATGCATCTTATCTGCAATGAATTTGGCATGATCAAACATGATGGAAGGGGGCTGTCCAGGAGTGTAAATAGACATGAGGGCTATAATAATCTCATCCACATATTCACTAGTAGTATAGCCCAAAATACTAGATATCATTGATATAATGTCTCATCCCATTTTGGAAAAAATGGTCCACATGTATGGGGGAGGATCCTTGGGTATGTGTTTTTCTTCCATGATGAAGGTCTGGAATAATTGAGCAAGTTTGATGGAGGTAATTCTAGGGAATCTGTCAAGCAGGTCTCCAATGGAAATAGGGGTCAAGTTTGGCCCTGGTTGCAACTACAACATTTCATTGATAGATTCAGCGGTGATGGTGAAGAACACAGTATGGTCGGGAGTCATCATTGCTCTTTGGCTCGGAATATAGTTTATATGGCAATAGTGGACAATGTCAAGGAAGATATGGGCTCTAGGGATCTACTACTTGGGTAGATTTGATTCCCAAAGACCTATTTTGTCTGTGTGGTTCAAATACTGGTCTCTTACCTACAGAGTAATTTCAACGGGGATTCTTCGATAGTAGTGTCTTTAGTTTGGAAATCTTTGTCCGCCAAGGGGAGATGATCTAAATCCAAATGGAGAGTGGTAATTGGCCAGGCATTAATTGCAATTGGAGCAACCATTCTTGGTTCTTGTGGATTCAAGAATGGGGAAAAAGGGTTTTCTGTTAAATTGGGGGCAAATTGGTTCAATTCAAAGAGGTTTTGGGTTGCTGGGCAATTTTTCCATCGAATTACTTAATAATTAAAGCAATTAAGCGATAGGTTTAAGGAACGAGAAGGGGTTTCTTAGTGGTTTTGGGTAAATACCTGGTTTTGGCTCTGAATGGGTTGATGGGTGATTGTACATGGTTTGTAGGAGGCGTACATGACTAAAGAGTGAACTAGAAGTTTCAGTAGCTTCTGCAAGTTAGCGGTTGAATGTGGGTTGGTGGTTGCATGTAGATTGTGGCTTGCATGGAAGTCTGGGCGTATTTCTTAACGATAAAACCAAAAACAATGAGTTTTTTTTTTAGTTTTATTTGCAAAGTCAACTGGATTTGGCGGGTACATGGGCAAAAGGTACATTTGACATTTAGCGGGGGATGAGACGTTTTTTCGTTTAGCAGGAGGCGCTAAGTGGGTTTTGATTGCACTGCTTTTGGGTTGGGGTGGTTTTGAGGGGAAGCCGCCCGATGCCATTCATCAGGTACCACGTAGCGGCGGAGGTAACAGTGAAACCACCCATATCGGGTGAGTAAAGTTCGACCTTTGGAGGCTGCCCGATATGAGCGTCAATCGTTGTCATGAGGCTTAAAGGAGGGGCCTGACGGAGTTTAAAAAGTGACAACATTAATTTTAATCAAGGATTATGATGTGATTAGGGCGTTGGGGGCGATCTCATTGGCGGATGGTTTGACTTTTAATTAATCACAGATCAACTAATTATGTCATTCATTGGGGTTTAGGCATAATATAAAGTTTATATTTCAAACTTCAGGGACGGGGTATTAATATTAAAGGGATTTATTAAATACATAGGGGAAAAGGGTTATTTTGTCAGGAATTAATATATATAAAGTTAGAAATTAATATGAAAATAATGGAAAATGAATAAAGCGCTAAGCATAAAGTGTTTCGTTTGATTTTTTCATACATTATAACTTAGGCTAACTATTTTTTTGTGGGTTTTTGATGTGAAAATGAGTTATGTGGTGGGGGGGGGAGACAAATACTTTTCCTAGGTAAAAGTGGTTTAACCTTAGGAAAAGGGTTTTATTAGGAAAATGAATGAACTGAAAAGGGGAATGAATGTTTATAAGGGGACTTTAGTACTTTGGGATCTATAAGTCATTGGACCAAGGGTTCGGTCCCTCCAGAAGTCAGAGAAATGCTCTGAGCCCCTTTCACTTAATATTTTAGGTACTTAAGACTTTTTATTGGAAATTAGTTAAGTGAAAAAATGTACTGAATGAGGGAGGTTAATCAATTGACTTTGTGGAATTTTGATGCATGCTCAACTTTCATCCATATTTAGAACTTTAGTGATGAAGGTGAAAAATATGCTTTTATCTAACAATCATCACAATTCTGCAACCATCTTTCTACTTACCCACCCACTCATCCTACCATTTTTTCTTCTATTTATTAGGGTGCACTTAAGCTGGCAAACCCTTTATCAAAACATTTTCTTTTCTTTTACAATATAAATATATCTAAATCTAACCTTATTACATCCAAGGGCTTAGATTAAATAGTTGAGCTCCTTTTATTTACTCTACCTAATCTACTTATCTGCCAAGATTAAACAGTTTGGTCAGATTTTATTCTCTATCTATGGACATGAAATTGAAAACATGAAATAGCCAAGCTTAAACATTTGACTATCATGGATTGTGGCAAAGATTACAAGCCGCACACAATCATTTATTCTGCAAAAAAAGTAAATAGTAGTGGCATTTTGACTTGCACACTTTCGTGGTCTTTTCTTTTCTTGGGGTTCATATTTTTCATCTTTCTTGACCTTTTTTATTCTTTTTGTCCTTTGATTTTTCTTTTAGGACATACCCTCTTTACATTTTTTAATTTTTTTGAATATGGAAAACATTTGCAGAAAGAAAAGGTATGTACGTATTACGGATTTGATCTCAACCATTCAAAAATTATGACTCCTATTGGTATAGGAACCTAACAGACGACACATCTTGTGTCGAATCAAAATCTGGTGACAATGAGTTTAGATACAGAAGCTGAGGTCCCATGAAATATGGTCCATTCCTAAAGATGATATTTCTATCTTCTACTGAATAAAAAACAAAAAGACACAAAAGCCCTTACCAACCAGAAAACTTATGATGCCTTCCTTTACTAGTGGTCGCCAATTCCTCTGAACCCACGCCTCAACAGCCTTGGGGGAAGGCCATAGCCTTGTAAATTGACTGATGATCCCTCTTTCAGCTAAGTTCATAATAGATCTTCAAGAATCTTCAATGGGCAGGGCGACTATGGGGATGTTGTCAAGTTTCTTTAAAAACTTGCGCTGAGTTTCCCGTGCTGGTTGTTTGCTACTATCGTCGATCAAATTCCTGAATGCAAGGATCTTTGGTGGTGGAGATGAAGGAGGAGGGGCCTCAGGGCCCCCTCCTGGGGCCATGCCGATGAAGAGAGTACTTAGATCTCACTAGGGGCTATTGCGCGCGCGAAAAACACATCATGCATTTGAACGCAATAGTTGGTAACAATTGACATTATGAGTGTATGATGACATATGAAAATGCAAGTGTATTACACCTTAATATAAAGTATCTATTACCATTCTAATGCATAAAACTCAACATAAGCAGATGAAGAAAATGAAAAATAGTATTGAGTGTGTGATTACTTGCTTCTAATTATAATTATAATTATAATCCTTGAAATTTATCTCCCACTAGGCATTTTGTTCATTTAAAGGACTAATAATGCTATATGAGTGAAATGAAAGATCGAAATATGGAAGCCAAGAAATCCAAAAAGGAAGAAGGACCAATCTTGGAAGTGGTCATAGGTAGAGATGATGAGACAAAGGTAGAAGTTGGCACCTCATGCCCAATTTATAATGACACTATATGTTGCATGAATCCTGACATGGTGTGCAAATTTCCTCCCCTCTATGAAGACATTAGCCTAGATGAGGATTTCTATCAACTAATAAAATGTTCAAGGTTGCACAAAATAGCTACACATTCCATTATTTTCCCATGTGCAAAGGCTATTTCATGAATCATCCTCCAAGTAGATGTAGACAATAGGTTGATCAAGGACATTAAAGGCATGAACATTGCATCATTTTAGTCCTTTGTTATACACATGTACTATAAGATTCCCTTGAAGAGGTTAAACTCATTGATGATTGGATGTTAAAGTTCCCTTTCTAATATAGAGAAGTAATGAAGGTAGAATTCGACACCTCGGGCCCAACTTATAATGGAATTATCTATTACATGGATCCTTCTATGTTGTACGAATTTCCAACCCTCTATGAATACATTGAATTGGATGAGGTTGCCTATAAAATGATAAGACATTCAAGGCTACAAAAAATAACTATGCACTCTATTGTCTTCCCATGTTCAAAGGCTATTTTAAGGATTATTTTCCTAGCAGATGTAGACAATAGGTTGATTACGTATACTTAAGGCACGAAAATTGAATGACTTTAGAACTCTATTAGACACAATTACTATAAGCTTCCTAGAGAAGAGGTTGAAGCTCACCAATGATTGGATGTTACAGTTCTCTTTCAACTATAGAGAAGTAATGAAGATTTCGCTGGTGCTTGGGACAAAGTTCAAGGTGAAAAAAACATGGACTTATTAGATAAAAATTCTTAGAACCCCTTCTAAATTTTTCATATCCCTTTTGTGCCAACTAAAATAACATGCCATTTGAGACTTTTATGTCACATTGTTCAGTGGGTAGGTTTGTTCAAAATGACATATTATTGATTTGTATGATATTATGGATATTCCACTAAAATAATTCATCACAACATATCTTATTACTTATGAAATATTATATTATGTAATTTATTTCCTTATAACCAAGATTAATTATTACTAGCTTGTTTCTTGGATTTATGAAATAAATCAAATAAAAATGAAAGAAATGAGAAAAAGAAAACAACATCCACACAAATAGAAACAACATATATCATAGGAAGCCAAATATGGTAGGAAACCTAGCTAGAAGGTGAGGCCTATGCTCTTCTCTCATTTCTTTAGTTATGGAAATTCAAATGCAAAGAAAGAGGCCCTCATTATGGAGTTTCCTTTGAAATTGTGTCTTGTACAACTACTACAAGATATTTTCCTCCTCTATTATGCTCTTAAAATACTACTCCTAGATGCTTTGCTCAACTTTGGAACAAATAAAATGTTAAAGAAATGAAGTATTTCTCCTCCTAGTGGCCTAGTATTTATAATAGCTCAATAGAAATCTAGGGTTAACTTTTTTTAATCCTAAACTCTCAATTAGTCATAAGATTTTGGATCTTCTAAAATATTCTTGAAAGTAAACATGTGGCTAGCCCAACATGTGTGAGTAACAGGGGTTGATCTGGTATCCACTTGTATCATGGTGGTCAACTTGTAGGAGGCACAACTTTCACATATGAGATTCAATTGACGTGATTTTTGCACCAAGGTCTCAAACTGCATAACAACATCAGGATGGTGAGAAAATACCACAAACATTTGACCACAAAAAATTTCATTTGATGCCTCAAAATCGCTTTAGAAGGTTTAAAACCTGAATTTTCCAAATTGGGACATATCACTAAAATGGCCCTTTCAATGTAGTTGCTCCAATTTTTCTATATGGAAAATATCAAAATAGATGAAAAATTATATAATGATTTTTCTAGATCAATTATAATCCTTGGCTATGGACAAATTTTGGTTGTTATTTCTTGAAACGTTTTTATTTCTAAGGAATGAGATATGACTAAAGACAACAAAAAATAAAATGGAGAATGTGCTTACTTTCTTGGGATGTTTTAAGTAGAGGAGAGGTGAAATAAATCATAAATTATGTCATGATAAAACTAATATGCATTTGAGACATTGATTTCACATTGTTGAATGGGTAGGTTTTTCCAAATATAATCTATTATAGTGCTTGGCCTTAGACAAAGCTTAGTTATAATTTTCATGCAATTTTTATCTTTCCATTTATTTAACTAGAGTTTTTTCTTCCAATAATATTTGATTAAATATCAATGTTGAAGTAACCTATAATGAAACAACCACAATCCATATTTTTATATTGTGTTTTTTTCAAATCATTTTAATTATTATAGATACCAATTCAAATGGTGTTTCATATATTTTAATTAAGTAAATTTGTAGTTTAAATTACTATTATAATATGATTTTGTTTCCTTGATTGGTAACTTTTATTTATGCACAAAAGAATTCCATGGGTGGAATGTGCAATGGAAAAGTTTAATGCCATGAATTGCTTACTTTTCGATGGAAAATGCAAGTGTGTTTCTTGAAAGCATGGTACCATATTGTTCCTGAAATTTGTATCATGCATAATGTCATTAATAGGTGCATGTATACTACATTTTTTTAGTGTTTCAATTGATAAGCTATTTGTATCGTTGTTTTTTTTTTTTTTGTAATATGTAGCTTCATTGTTGTAATTGTTTGTATTCATTCCATTTCATTTGATACCTTAGCCTTCACATGGAAGTTTTTTGACATTGGTTTTTCAATTGAGTATAATGAGTCAATGTTTTTAATGTGTGGTAGTGCAATATGGACTAGCCCATGATGTGTCACACTAATTGGGTCAAATTCATGGCCATCTAGTGTTAATCCTTTTGTTCTATGTATTGTTCTTGTGCAATCTAGTTGTATTATAAACTATTTTTGTATTTTGAATTATTACTTGTTGTGGGCTGTTGTTAGTGCTTTTGCAATATGAAAATTAGTGTACATTTTGTTTCAATAGCTCAAGGAATTTTATTCTTTAATATTTTCCAATGTTTAGGTCTAAAAACTCTATATAAACAACATTTTACCCATCACTATTACTTCTTTTTGAAGATTCCTTCATTTCCCTTAACTAGTCCATTTTTACTGTTGTAGTTTCTTACATATAGTTCAATTAACAGATTGTGTTTGATTATTATATTTTATGGTAGTGCTATTTATTTTTGATAGGATTTTCATAATGCAAAAATTTTCATTTAGCCTATAGGTTCTTCATGTCAATATGTTTGTTACTAGTGCTACTTGTTATTAGTATAATTGTTGTCCAATGTTGTAGAGCTATATGTTCTGTAGTATGTGTGTTTGTTTAACTACTTCATATGGCCTCATGGATAATAAATTGAGATTATTTGTATATTGAAAATATTATAAATCAATTTGTAAGTCATAATTTTCATATTTCTCATCTATGAATTTGATGGTATTTGTACTTTCTGTTTCAGTTCTTTTGAAGATATTTATGTTGAATAATCACTCTCTCCATGTTTCTATTGAATTTATTGCATCTGCAATGTAACCCCTTGTAGCTATGATAGAAAATGTAAATTTTTTTCTAATTTTTCTAGGGCGTTTGGTCTATTGCAATATAGGAAGCTTTTCAAATATTTCCAAATTTGGCAATGTTGCTTGTTTATATTATTGTTGACACAATATGGATAATATAACACTAATTTGTCTTTGCAAAAATTTTCAATGTCTTTGCAATATTTTTCAATTTCTTTATGTCTCTAATGACATAAGGATTTTCATGGTACTTTCATTTTTGTCCCCTTTTTAACAATAAGATGCAAATTCTACTAGGCATGTACCATAAATAGTTGTAGAATGAAAATAATAGTATTCAATGATTGATGGGTACATTATTTCTTCATATTCATCTAATTCATGTTCCAAGTCCTTTTTCATTGAGAACAAATGCAAATTGCTCTGTAGGAAAGGTATTAATAAAAATACAACTTCATGAACTAGCATTTAATGGAAGTGATAACAAAATATCCACAACTTGCTGCATTGACATTTATTGCATGTTTAATAAATCATTTCCAAGAGTATTGATGGTATCATGACATTGAATTTTTTTTCACATGATTTTTTTTTGTATGCTCCTAAATGTTGATGTTAGTGTCTTATATACTTTTTTTATATGTAGGAACTATAATACATTGTAGCTATGTATGCGTTTAGTGCAAATTGAGAGTTACTGTTTGCAATGAAAACAAGTAGAATTGCGATATGAAATATTGCTCTAGATGTCAAATATATTTCTTTCTAGTAATACCATGGTTTAATTTAGGGTATATTAAATAATCTATATGTAGTCATCCTTTGTCAAGTCAAGCCTATTTAGGAAGCTATCAAATATATCTTTCCTAATATCTAACATCCTTGATTGTGTCAAATATTACCTTCACATTTATTTTTGTTCTATTGTTGTCAAATTCAAGATGTTCAAGTATTTTGTTTGTCTTCATTAGTATAGTTGTAAAATTGAATCGATAATTTACATTCTTTTGTTTCCTCTAACATCATGTATGACGATGATATTGGATAATTTTTAGTTCATTTGTAAGAAGTAATTAATTAGTGGAAAAAGTATCTATCTACACAATTTTTAGTGTTGGTATTTGTCTTTATCACATGTCGGTGCAAATTTTATTCATACTAGCTTGTGCTTGTGCTCATTCCCCCTACCTTGGAACTTTGTAATGTAGAAGAAGTTTCTATGTCTCCAAGGTACCTTGGATCTTGAGATATTAATTGTTGTAGGGAATTCACCTTATTTCTATAGTAGAATGCACAAGTGACAAGATCATTTATAATTAATGAGTGGGGCTTAGTTTGTTCCAATTCATCTTCACTTTCTCTTCTTGTATTTACTCTTATATGTCAATTCACTCAATGAAAGGAAAAAATAAGGTTTTGGGCCCAATTAATGAATCGTTAGATATAGTTTTATTCATTTTTGTTGATGATACTATAGTGGCGTGTGAATGGTTTCTAGATCCATGTATCCAATGTTTGATTTAAGAATACAATCCAAATTTCCTTTTGAATTGTCATCTTTTGCAACTAATTTTTTGGATTGTATCATCTTTTGCAGAAGAGGTTTCTTGTGTGGTAAGTGAAGTAGTGATTCTTGTGCAATGCCTCCCATTGAGAAATATTTTGATATAGGAAATTCTTGGCTATATCACTTGGACATTTATTTCCATAGAAAAGTGACGGGAGAATAATTTCCTTCGAATATTTATCTTAGAAAATAGCTAATGGAATATATCATGTAGTAAGCACGATGTTAATTTTCTTATTTGTAAGGTCTTAAATACTATGTGGATTAGTAAAATCGATGCACGAAATGTTTTTGTAATTGATTCATCGACAAACTCAATATCATCTTCATTGTCATCAACCTTAGTCCCAATATCATATGCCTATTTATTTTCAATGAAAACTTTCTAATTGTAATCTATCTTGACATTTTTCAACTTGTAAATAATTGTCTTGCACAAGTCTTTTAAGGCTTTCATGACTATATAGATTCAAATTCAACAAAATGCATAAGCACTTTTGAACCTTAATCTCTTTTTTGTTACAATTTCCATTGTATAAGTTACTTTTATGTTTAAAGACATAGTAGATTGAATTCTATATGTGCTAGTAGGGAATTTGATAATCTCACAAGTCAAAGTCAATTGTGTCTTTTAAGACTTGTGCCTCTGATCTCTTTTTTGTTACAATTTCTTCTATTTGCTTAAATAGACCCAATGCTACTAGCCTCTCTTATAGTTCACAATGTTGGATGGATGTTCTAGTACTTGTGCTTCTTGTTATTTTTTCTATAACATCATATTTAGGAATTGTGTCATCTTGGAATGCTTTTTTGAAAGATTTGCAAATGTAGCAATTGTTCCCTTCACCATTTTCCATGTCATTGTTGACTAGTTTGGTATTATTGTTAACATGGGTTGCTCCCCATGGAGAACATCTTTGTTAAAGAAACTTACTTCACAAATTTAACAATAAAAGATATGCATATAATTTATTTGTGTTTGGTATTTTTTTAGCAAGAGTTGAAATATTTTATTATTTTCCATTTTCCCTTGTTTCGTGCAATAAGTAGCATTATTCGTAAGATTTTTTTTTATAACCTTGTAAGTGAAACACAATCGTTTTTTTAAGACTTGTGGCCAATTTATTTTATTTGCAAAAATGGCCTCAATGATACTATCTTGTCTTCTAGTTCACAAAAATAGGAAAGTATTCTAGTTCTTTTGCTTCTTCTTATTCTTTTATAACTACATATTTAGGAACCGTGTCATCTTGCAATTCTTTTTTGCAAGGCTTGCAAATGTAGCAATTGTTCCTTTATCTATTTTCCTTCCCATTGTTTACTAGTTTGGTATTCTTATTAACATATGTTGTTTCATGGGGATAACATATTTGTTAAGTAAATTGTTATGAGCCATGCACCTTAAAAATGATTATAAGTCAATAATTACAATCCATTTTGAGGGGGAAACTTCCTTTTATAGTGAATACAATGTATAAGTCAAGATATGATGATCCTAAGACTATGTATCCTTAGTATATGTATAGGAGACAAATGGTACACTTATATTAAAGTGGCACCATGAAAGCTTCTAACTTACATAACAATATAACAATAGAAATGTAATCACTCAATATATAGGGATTAATAAGGGGTTTCAAGGTTAATATGAGGCTTATATAGGGATTAACATTCCCCTCCCATTCACACAAGTGTTTTCATAGCCACTTTACTATCTATTTACATTAACAACTCATCTTTCCATGCCACCTCATACTGTGGTAGATTCTTCCATTTGATGAGATACTCATTAATTACTCAATTTCTTAACTACTTCATCCTTATTTCTAGGATTGTTTCTAGTTCTATTATGATTGTCTATTTTTCATTTATATCTGGTAAAATAATTTGGACTAGGGTCTTGTCACCAATTACATCCTTTAAGAAAGAAACATGGAATATTGGATGTACATGAGATGATGGAGGAAACTCCAATTTGTAAGCCATACTACCAATCCTCTGTAAAACCTTATAGGGGCCATAATAGCTTGGTGCTAATTTATTTTCTTTCTTTTTTTTCTTGAGGAACATCTATTTATATGGTTATGGTCTCACAAATACCCAATCCCCCACTTCAAATTCCGTTTCATTGTGAAGTTGATCTGGTTGTTGTTTCATCTTATTTTATGTTATAACCAACTTGTCCTTCAATGATTTGAGAACCTCTTATTGGTTCCATATGTGATCTCTACTACTTGATTTTTTGTAGTCCCTTTCAAGGGTGATGTGATGGATGTAAGATGATATCAATATAGTGCAATAAATGGTGCCATTTTTTTTATGAAGTATGGAAGAATGTGTTGTAGTACCATTCTACCAAGGGAAACCATTTGACCCATTATTTTTATTTATCATATGCATAGAAATGTAGGTATCCTTCTAAAAGTTTATTCAAAATATCAATTTTCCGATTATATTGAGGATGATAAGATGAGATATGAGCCAACTGAGTACCCAAACAATAAATTAATCTTGTCCAAAAATTTCTAGTGAAAATTACATATCTATCACTTACAATAATATTTGGTATTCCATGTAGATTTGGGACTATTTCCATTAATAGATTTTCCACTATACTTGCTTTAAAAGGATGAGAAAGAGGG
>APFE030071304.1:182980-210088 GCA_000404065.3 Pinus taeda
GCCCCCTCAGTATTATTTCCAACATCCATTTCATTAACTTTCTTCTCTAATTGAGTGAATCCAAATTCAAAGTCTTCACTTTCTTCATGAGTTCTAGATGAGCCGTCGGGAAGTTTAATTTGTGTAGTAGTTTTATTTGGAGCATGTTGGAAAATAATAAGAGTAATCCTCTTTATTAAAACTTTCAGTCACCAAAAAATTGAATCTTCTAATCAAAGGTTATGTCACCTATAAGTTATGTACCTTTAAAGCGTTACTTTGTAGAATATATGAAATTCTAAACTTTTTCTTTGTGTATATATATATTATGAAATTTTGGTATATAGTACTTTGATATGTCTTCTCTACAATTCCATAGGTATGACTAAAACTCGACCTGCCAAGCGAAATTTATGGTAACTTTCTCAAAACTTAATGATTTCTGGCCTCTTTCCAAGAGAAAAATTTGAATAACATGTCACCAGTTCAATTATTCAAATATAATTATGATTTTTTTACCTAAGGTACTTCGTTATGTCTCTTCAAATCTCTTTCACAGCTTGAGGTATCACAAAAAAAATGTTATAGAAAAAAATGCCAAACTCACTATTTTGAAACTAATTTCAGGACCCTTCACAAATCATAAGTTACACAAGGTATATATTTGAATGTATAGGGACACAAATTTTGTGTTTTAACCATATGTACGTCAATATGTATTCTCAATTATCTCAAAATTTGAATATCTAAAATGACCCAGGAAAAACTTATAGGAAAATGTTAGGATGACTTGTATGAAATAACTTTCAGAACCAATCACAAACCCTAACTTCCACAAAGTATACCTTAGAAAGTATAGAAAGCCAAAATATGAAATTTTAACTAGAAGTTCCCTAAGATTTTTAATAAATCACCTTGAAGTTTCACTATCTGAAACATTCCGTAAAAAAGTTATAGCAAAAATCCCATGATGAACTATTCGAAGCAACAATACCTTAAGTTCGTGTGCTTTGGTACTTATGAACCACACACCTTAATAGTGATAGGAAATAAATAATTACAACCCACTTTGAGGGGAGATATATTATTATAATTAATAAATTGTGTAAGCCAATATATGATGATAATGAGATTAGGTCTCCTTAGTGTATATATAAGAGAAAAAGAGTACAAATATAATAAAAGGAGACCAAGAAAGGTTCTAGCCTACATACCAATATATTAATAAAAATGTAATCACCCAATATCTTGGAATTGATAAGGGATTTTAGGATTAACATGGGGCTTAACATATTTCTTTCACAAATTGAACAATAAAATAAATGTTTATCTCTTATTTGTGTTTGGTATTTTTTTTCAAAAGTTGAATGATTTTATTATTTTCCTTTTTCCCTTGTTTCATGCAATAAGTAGCATTACATATCAAGTTTATTTATATTCCATTTTTTTTATGATTCATGTTCTAATTTTCCTACACCTAGTTCTTGTTTCATTGTGAATGGAAGTTTTATTTTATATGAGTCAAAGTTTCTCCTTATAATGTTTCTAAGGGAATGAAACACCATATCTGTTGATGGTGTTGACCAACACACATGTCTCCCTAATATGAAGTCTGAATTATACTTCACACTTGTAACAACCCTAGCTGAAAATCCATGTAAAAAATATAAGACCATGGTCATGGCACACATATTCCAAGCCGAATGGTGGGAAAAAACATCCTAGTGGGGTGTTACTTTAGTTTATTATGACTAAAAAAATCAACAAAGGCAATGGAAAAGGCTTTGGAAAGGCAAAATGGCATTTTTTGTGCATTTATTTATGAAATAATGGAAACTATGAGAAAAGGAAGGTGAAAGGTCACCAGTTGCATGTCAGGAGGAAATTGAATGAAAATAATGGAAAATGAAAAAAATAGAGGCCTCATTAATAAAAAAGCTTCTAAGGACCAGTTGCAAAGTTTTTTCTCAGGCTTCGTCAATGTAAGATTTTATCGATTCAGTTTTGGAGCTCTCATTCTATTCTCTTTCTCTCATACTCTTGGAAACTTAGAGTTTTCTTGGAGCACTCTTGGAGAGTGTGGCATACTTGGATGATTGGAGCAAGAAGACAAAGTAAGAGAAGGAATGTGCAAGAGGACATCATGATCAACAACTACAATGGGTTTTTCTTGCAAGTACCGAGTTGCATGTATGTTTTCCTCACTATTTTTGGTATACATGGCATACACATGAGGTTTATTGGTCATGAATTATCATTGGCATGGAGGATTTCTTGGATTGACAATGGATTTTCCTAGTCTTTCAAGTTCCTAGATAGCCATGGTGTTATGGGTTCATTTCCTTTTGTTTTCTGGTTGGTTCTAATGTTCCTTTAGTTGTGGGTTGAGTTAATAGTTCTTGGAGCCTTGGTTGGGCAAACGCTTTGGAGCCCTGTAATATCTTGGGTTGAGTTACTAGTCCTAGAGCCTTGGATGGAAAAAGTTCTGGAGCCCTTGGTGGGTTGAGTTATTAGTCCAGGAGCCTTGGTTGCACAAACGCTCTAGAGTCTGATGACAACTGTAGGTTGAGTTACTAGTCTTGGAAGGCTTAGGTAGAGACGAATCCGGTGATGTTTTGTGATGTCCAAGTGTGAGGTGAAATCATTGTTTGATGGGTTGAGGTGTTTTGGCCTCTGGAAGCCCTAGTTCAGTTTTGACGGATTGTTCCATGAGATCCCACATTCATGCTTGGAATACGGAATAGGGTGACTGACTGAAGAGAGATTTGGCTTAGCCATGTTTATGGTCGGGTGGTTCATGGAAGTCCCAAACCTAGTTGGCCTTTGCATCAATAATATGAGGTTATTTATCCTTGTTAATTCATGAGTATTATACTAGTTCATATGTGGATCATATGGATGCTATTTTCTTGGTATCTATTGTTATTATGTTAGAATGTATTATGACAGTGGCTATGTATGGATCTCATCATGTTTTTACTTGTAAATGAATGAACAATGTATCTATCGCCTAATAGATGATAATGCATCTAATGTGATCATGAAACAATGCCTCATAGCGAATATCAGACAAGTATGAGACCCATATGATAAACCCTACTGTTAAGACCTGTAGATGTCATATTCATGATATGTTTGACGAAATTACCGTCATGACCCATAGGGGTCCAATCTAGTCCTTATCAATGTTTTTGAAATTGTATCATTGTTATGCTTTGTAAATTCATTTCTGAACGTGTCATTGAGTTTTGGGCAGTGACCTGGGGTTTGGGCCTGAAAAAGTGGCAAAAAATCTGGAGTCACAAGCACAAAACTGGGGAAAAAAGTCCCTAGAAGCTCCTTTTCCCTTGCTGTGGGAGCTTTTGGAACCTCCTAGATGCACCTTGCTCCATATCAAGGGAGAGTCTAGGAGTTTGATGGACTACAAATTTAGTTGGTCTTAGGGGATGGTTACCTGAGTGGTTGGTATGGCTCCTAGGAGTTTTATTGCATATTTGGAAGGTCTACATGATGTGTTCCATTGGTTCCACTTCCTTAACTGACACATAGGGAGTTGAATCATATCACAGTAACTTCTCGTCACATGTTTACCACAGTTGGATGGTTACTTGGGTAGACGTGGGATGAGGGTGTTACAGGGTGGTATTTGAGTGGGTTGCACACTCTTTGGGTCATATGTGATACCACAGAGTGGTATCAGAGTTGGTTGCACTCTCTTTGGGTCATATTTGATACCACTATGTGGTATCAGAGTGAGTTTCGTTCTCTTTGGACGGTGTTTAGTTTTTGTTTTTTTTGGGTGATATCTGATACCAAATAGTTGTATCAGAGCATGGTTCACCTCTCAGACTAGATGGGTGGTGTGTTGGTCATGCATTCATGTCAGTTGCATATGTGCTCCTTATGCTTGTATTCCATGTGTTCCTTATGCTTGTAGTCCATGCGCGTGTTACATTTTCATAGTGTTAATCATGGTTGTAGTGATGTTGCCATGTGAAGGTTGATAGTTTTGTTGTGGGATGTTTCATCATGAGTGTATGGATGTATATGCATTTGTTATGCATGTCAATGTCTACATGTTGTTATGCATGGATTGTCATAGTTATGGTTATGCATGTATGGTAAGTCATACATGCATTATGAGGTCATTTTATGCAATTAGGTCATCATGATGCTATTGGTAAGTTATGATGCTAATGAGTTGGTTGAGATAAATCATGAGATGCATATAATTAAAGTGAAGTTGTAGTAATGGATTTCGAGGTAAGAGTAGATCATCATACAGGTTTGTATGGTGGGCATGCAGGTATGTTGGTTAATGTTTGTTATAAGAATTAGGGTTACTGATATGCTTGTCATTCTATTATTATTATGGTTACATGTATGATAGATGCTAGTTGATTAGTGTAGGCATATGCACTTGTGTCAGATATTCATGAATGATAGCAACCTATGGTTGTATGCGTTTATATTGTTGTTTTATGTTAGATAACATGATGACTAGGTTATATGTTGTTGATGATCATGATATATAACTTGTTTTTGTTATATGCTAGTAACTTGATGATTAAGGTTATTGCATTAAGATCTTGATGTATATGTGTCTTACTAATTCGGATTGGTCTATGAAAATGGTTAGGGCTGTGACATTTAGGTATGAGTTAATATGTTGTGATATTATGTCGTACTAATATAGACTGACAATGCATATATGATTGTTATGCATGAATGAAGATTGTTTACGAGTTTATGATGTGAGCATGTTAGATATTTAGTGTTATGGATATCATGACCTTATTTATGGTTGTGTTGATATGTTATGAATTTATATCATGCTAATCTAGCTTGATTGTTCAGACAAGATAACCTCCCCTAAGATACATTAAGGTATGAGTTTGATTATGCCATATATTTGATGTTTGAGTGTTTGATTATGTCATCTAGTTGATTTATTTAACATGGTATGTTTGCAAGTTGGTTGAATGTTTCATTAATTTCATAATATGACTATGTGTATGTAAGATTTCTCGAAGGAATGATCTTGATTTAAGATGGTTTTACTCACACATATGTGTTGAGATCGCTAATATGTACTTGAGTGTAAGTAGGTGACAACTGTAGCATTATGTATAATGACTACAAGTTGACTATGGATTATGACATGATTGTTGTTCTTCGTAAAGGTTGATTTCCAAGTAATAGATATGTTTCCTTGACCTTTGGAACATATGATCGACATGTGTGAACAATTTCAGGAAACATGCTTGGTATTAGCATGACAAGGTAATGGTTGATTTGTTTATATAACTATCCATTGGGTGTGTGACAATACATAGTAAGACTTAGTTGTATCAAGGTAAAGGTAAAATAAAGAAATTGGGTGAGAATTCCTTTGGCTATGTTTGGAAACTGCAATTCCAAACGAATGAGTGCTTTCTATACAGGAAATCTTCTTAACCCTAATTTGTCTGAAATGATGTGAATATGTGTTATATTCATGGACATGTATTTGATAGGTATAACAACTGGTGTCTATTTATATCTAGATATGTCAAGGGAATTGGAGTCCCTTGAGACATGGCACAGATATGTTCAACTACAAGGCAGTGTGCTTGGAATAACAAGGTAAGCTAAATGGTACATTTTTATATTTATTTATACACTAATAATTATGTGTTTATCATAGTGTGATGTAGAAAGTTGCATGGAAAAGAAATTGCCATGGAATATTGAAGAAGGCTCAGGTTGAGCTTTCCCTTGGAAGCGTTGGGAACCCATGGGGATTGAGTCATGGTTTCCATTGAGAGTCTTGTGCTTTTAGTACCTTGTCACTTGATTTGTAGTTTTGTTATGTATAGTGCATGATCATGCCACTTTGTTTGTGGTGTCTTACTGTTATTGGTGTTCATGGTTTTCTTCTCATTTGTTTCTTTTTCTTGCCTTTTATTTTTGAAATTCTTGGGAATTTGTTTGGGAAAGAGGAAAGTTGATGGAACTCTTTGAGAGCTGTGTGGAATCCAATAGGTAATGAAAATATTAGATGAAGATGGTGCATGTGTAAGGGCAGTGTTGAAAGTGCTGGACCCGCCAACAATCAGGGGATATCCCTACTATGAAGTCCCAACTAGACCTCACACCATTTGGTGTAGGAGTCCCATCTAATATGATGGCCCGGTTTCCATTATCTTAAAGATTTTCCTTAGCTCTTGCTTTTCAGCACATGAGAGTGGTTTTGTTTGTCTTCAAACAACAAGGTTCACGTGCTTGGTGAGTGCTTAATGTCGCTTGTGTCAAGGTTATTTCACTACAGAGGGAGAGGGTGAGAGTGAGTCTCAAGTCAAAAGGGTATAGTCCCAACTCTGTTAGAGACACAAATGCAACAATAATAAACAAACAATGAACATATATCATGTACACCACCCAGCGGAATAGTCCACATGAGTGCAATGGTTGTTATAACAAGTTTATGAGAATGATTCTATCAAGAGTCCACATGAGCGAGACATTGTTAACAACTGATTCAACACATTTCCAATAGCATATGCACTAAAACAATTGAAATAGTTCAATTGTCTTAATACAGATTAAAGCAAAATGCATTACAAGTGTCCAAAGAATAGTCTTACAAATGAATACAATACGTGTGAAAATGTGCTGGCTTATTATTAGGGTTCTGAATTAAGTGAAAGTTCCAAGAAACATCAGTACACCATACATCACTAACCCCGATAGCGGGGTGTTGGAGCCACTATTCACTCCTCAAAGAAAAGACTATAGACTCTCAAGGCAATGTGGGAGGAGCCAAGGTGAAAAGTATTTTCCATGTAAAAATGAGGGGTATATATAGCCAAGGGTGAAATTGACCCTTGTGACTATTCGACTTCCCTCATGATTGTTTGACTTACATGACTCTTCAACTTTACATGTGGGTCTCTTGGAATTCCACGTTACATTACATTGATTACAATAGTATGGCCCACAATAGTGATATGGTTGAGATGACTCATGACATGACTCGACATGACAGTGCTAGTATGTTCATGCTAATGGTGGTGTCCATGTTGAGCTGTAGTGATGCCGAGTGATGAGTGTGCTCTTGGTGTATCATTGCTTCACCTCCGCATGGCAAGGTGTGCGGAGTCTTCGAAGGTCTTGGTGTTCAATTTATGTTGCATGTGCATGTATCACCTTTGCTGGTACTTGGAATGCTTCATGTGTTCATCTGTTCACGAAAAAGTCTCCTAACATGCACTCCTTGTTCATCCCGTTCGTCGTCATGCCATGTCTCATCTATGTACCTGTATTTGAAATCACTCATGACGAGATGACATCAAATCCAAAAATATTCTAGTCTACCATGATGCATCATCTTTCGTTTTTAGTTGCAGGTGACCAAGAGAGAGGACAAGGCTATGAAACTATGTAGAGTGAATTTCAAGCTAGGATGCGGGCTCTGGGGCACTACCAAGGAAAATTGCCTAGATGTCATTGGGAGGCTGAGATGAGCAGTCCAGAACAACATTGACTATCTGTGGGATTTGGCTCGACTAGAGGGAAGAAATGCAAAAAATTTATAGGGAGATAGAGCGGGCAATAGGGAGGACACTAGTAGTGAAAACTATGCAGATTCTCTTGGGAGGCTAGCAATGGGCTGCGGGAGCTTGTTGGAAAAACTGTGCTGAACTAGGAGGATGGAATGTAGGATATTTCTCCCAATTTTTGCACTAAGTGGGGAGTCAAGAAACCCAAGAAAATTGCACAGTTTTTAGGTGGAGTAGAAGGTCGGCTAACAGGGGGACTGGTTGGCAAAACTGCACAAATTTCAAGGACAGTGAAGTGACAAGAACCGTGTTCATGTCCTTCATGTCTATGAAATTTATTCAGTTAGTGGAGGTGGGCATGCTAACAAATTCTATGCAATTTTTTGGAGGATTAAATCCCAGAGTCATTTCTTGGTCAAACTCTTTGGTTGACCAACAAGAAGCTTGATAAATTTTCCTACGAGCAGTGCATATTAACATGGCTTGCTGAGAAACTTCTGTGCTATTCTGAGTGACAGTGAGTTGGGTTGATTCCAGAATTGTGTAGTGCAAACTATTTGGAAGGTAGCCTCAAGCTCTGCACAATTTTTGGTAGTATTATTTGATCACTGAGGGATGAGACTGCATAGTGTAGCTCAGTGGAGGTCTAATTGTTGGAGGGTGGTATGGTCAACAGATCTTCAAAAAAATGACTAAGTGTGTGAGCAAGTGAAATTGTGCATGCATGAGCTTGCAAACTTACATTCAACACGACTTGATGACAAGACACCTCCAAACAACAAGACAACATACGCTCAATGTGACTAACCAAAGGGTGTGAACAACAAGCACGATACTTGAGATAGTTTGTTGAACGACTGCGACGACACTTTCATGAAATTGCATATGAATTCGTGTGTGAGTGCAACATATGCTTACATAGTGAATACAACTTGTACACATGAAGACAAACCTTGAACATAACTAGAACATAACTACAAGCATGACATTGTGACCAACATACTAATAGGTGTCTGGTGAACGGTCAAGAAAGGAGGGTGTAAAGACTCGACACAAGCTCATGAGATGAGCTTGAGTGTTTGCAAACATTAAGGAAAAAGATAAGGAAGGCTTCGAAATTGGATGTAGGCCAAAATTTTGGAGGGTTTTGCAACTGCTACAACACTTGGTGACACACTGGTTGAATACCAGCTTCTATGTTTTGGTCCATTGACAACAGAGGGTCTTGGTCTATCAAGTAGTATTGATTCAATGTGCGAGTTACTTTGGCTTCCCCACTTACCCCATGGACAGACATGGTTCAACTTTTTCCAACTTAGTCAAACACAACCAGTTTCATATTGATCACCGTGTTTCAAAATTGGGAAGGGTAGTTTGGCTTGCAAGTTAAAAATTTTCAGAGTATAAGTTTTCATCTTTGGTGTTGCTCTGCTGCCAATAGGCCTAGAGAGTACCCCGACAGAGTCACGTAGGAACACATGCATTGCTCCACTACCAATGAGCCTGGTCAATACCCCGGTGGAGTTGAATGCTTCACCTCTTTGCGCAAGAAGCCTTTCTCTTCATTCACCTTTGTATTTTAAAAGAGGAATATGCATAGGCACTTATATATTTTTGGGGAGGAAGGGGGATCTTGACTTATTGATAGCAGAAGAGGTTGTTCCTTTAGAGAAGCATGTAAGACCTCTGATATAGGTTTTCTCATTTAGATTTCCCCTTCTCCATTTCTACTAGTTGGATGAGCTTAAACACATCGAGTAGAAGGTTGACCACAGTAATGGGGTTTCCTAGTGTGGACACAAGTTCATGGTTGGACCCAAGATTCTCTTGCAGAAAGATCACATTTTCTGCTAGGACTTCATTAGCTGCAGGTTATAACCAAGAATAGAGAAGACAGACATAGGAGTGGCCAAGTGCTGAGTGTCACAAGAATCTTTGGATCTCAGCCACATACTCATTCAAAAGCCATAAAACAATAGAGGGAAACACTTATTGACAAACCAAAAATACCATGATACTAAGCAAAAAAAAACAAAAAGGAACAAAATAGTAAGCAAAGTGAAAAGACAACAAGCAGTAAACAAACTATGTACATGTTGCGGGGCGTAGCCCTGACTTACTAAAAATAATGTTTGAGATCTTGGCCATTGAGAGGAAGGTTGTCAATCCTCTCGTCAAGTGATTGCATACAGTATGTGCGTAGGCCAAGCTTCTCCTGGACAATATACGGACCAATCCATAGGGACTGGAACTTCGTATGTTTTCCTTTCTCTTCATGGGGTTTGTCCCATTTCAAGACTAAGTCACCCACATTAAATTTAGCGTTCCCTGCAGACTTATTGTCAAACCATCTCTTGATATGGTTTTGGTGGAGTGTGAATTTTTCTATTGCTTTCATCCCTTTTTCTTTCAAATTTTGAAGTATATCCATCCTACGCTGAACTAGCAAATAAGGCTTGCCTTGGGATTCTTGGGACAATTGGAGTGCAGGCAAGTAGACATTTGGTGGAAGGATGACTCCTTTCCCATAAATCAGGAAGTATGGCGAAGTTCTTAGAGAGGGTTTGGGTGTTACGCGATCAACCCATAAAGCATTCGTCAAAGTGGAGTGCCAATTACGATGTTCAAATTAAAAGGTCTTCTTGATAATGTGGATAAGGTTTTTATTTGTGGGTTTTGTGAGACCATTTCCCTGTGGGTAGTAGTTAGATGAGTATTTAAGCATGATACCATACTTCAATGCAAAATCATAAAGATTTAAAGATGAAAAGTAAGTTGCATTGTCAAACATAAGTTATACCAAAACGCCAAAGCGTGAGATGATGTTATGTTGGTGGAAGCTGATGAATTCCTGGTCATTCACTTGCCTAAGTGAAATTGCTTCAGTCCATCGCGTGAAGTAATCTATAGCTATCAAAATGTAGCTGTGTTGTTTTGAAAAATGTGGGAAGATTTCCCCAATGATGTCTAGGCCCCATTGTTGGAACAGTTCAGTCACTGCAACAGGGTGCAACGAGGTTGCCGACTTTCGTGTTCTATCGGTGCATCGCTGATAGACCAGACACTTACGGGCGTAAGCGTGTGCATCCTTGAATAATGTGGGCCAGTAGAAACCAACTCGCATAACTTTGTGCATTGTGTTATTTATCACAAAGTGGCCCCTGACTAGTCTATCATGCAAATCATGCAAGACCTTCTCTGAATCATGTGCCTTCAAGAACCTAAGCAAAATCCTGTTACTGTGCTTTCTGTAAAGCACTCCGTGCACCAACTCATAAGATAAATCTTTGAGGCAAAGTGCCCTCTTTTGTATCACGGAGAAATGAGAGGGTATGGTATCATTCTCAAGGTACTGGTGCACATATTCATACTAAGAGTTTTCGCATGAAGTGGGTGGTGCTCGTTGTACATCATACATCTCAATTTCTTGCTCCCAACTAGCGAGCTCTTCTTCTTCCTTCTATGCATGGACTGCCTCAGCTGTGAGTCTGTAGAGACAATTACCCTTGACAGTGTGAACTGGCTTGATGTCAAGGTCATAATCTTGCAAGCTTGTTATCCAGTTCGCACATCTTTCACTAACTCTTGTTGTTCAAGCAGTGATCAAAATGTTGGGTGAGGCATAAAGACTACAAGTAGGGTCTGAATTGTTTCATCGTCATGTATACTACATATGCTTGTTTTTCAATGATGGGGTAGTTTATTTTAGGTCCCTGCATGCTTGTGCTCATGAAGGAGATGGGACATTAGTTGTTCATCTCATCATTCTGAGTGAGTATTGCAATAAGCGAGTTGTCAGAGGCAAAGGTGTATAACAAGAAATATTTGTTAAAATCTGGGCTATAAAGTGCAGGCACATCTACAATAGCCTATTTGATATGGGTGAATGAATTATTTTCCCTCTTACCCCAACTGTCGACTACATCTTTCTTTATCTTGTCTTGCATAGGTTTCACTATCTGCGCATAATCTAAGATGAACTTTTGAAGGAAGTTTCTCTTTCCAAAGAAGGACTACATTGCTTTCTTGTTGGCTGAGTGAGGAATATGTGTAATGGTTCGAACTTAGTCTGGATAAACCTTCATCCCACTTCTGAAAATGATGTGCCTAAGGAGGATCCCCTTAGACATTGTAAAGACACCCATGAGCCCAAATTGCATTCTCCTGTATGAGAACATACCCCACTTGGTACAGAAGGTAGTTTTTAGTCTATCAGGTTCTACTACCAGAACCTGGTTATATCCTGAAAAACCATCGAGTAAGGAAAACGTCTCTACCCCAAATACTATTTGTAAAATATTCTCCATTGATGGCATGGGGTAGTTGTCTTTGTCCGAGGTGCGGTTCAAGTTTTGGAAATCAATGTACAAGCGGATCTCCCCAGACTTTGTATGTACAGGAACAAGGTTAGAAACCCATGTGGAATAACAAACTCTGTAAAAGATATGTGCAGCCATCAACTTGGTCAACTCTTTCAGTATGAGGGGTTCAAGTGACGGATGTACTTTTCTCAGGTTTTGCGGAAATGGCTTGACCCCTTCTTTGATTGGAATCACATGTTTGATTATTCATGTGTCTTATGTTTTCAGATCATCATATATTGATACGAACACATCCCGGTACTATTTGAATAAGTGGACAAAGTATTGCCACTCCTACTATGTGAAACATGTACCGAGATTGACGAACTTTAGATCTTGTTCTATTCCCAGGTTTATCTGTCTATGCATCATGATGGAACTATGGGTTTCGCTATTCCCTGGCCCCTCAAAGTGGTTCTACAAGTCGTAGATCTTTTGGAGAGATACCACACACTTGGGGATGAGGTTTCCTTTCTTGTCATCAGTTGCAGTGTCAAGAGACTGCTCGTGCTCATCTTCATCAATAGCTGCGTCCTTGGAGAAATCAGCATTGGCCATGAAGTGCAGTAGCAATTGATAATTGTCAAAAACACGTAAATTAGTTATGTTATTAGGGATAGAAGAATTATACAAAATTTCAATAGTAAATCTATCCCTAACTGGTGACATCCTAGCAGCTGCATTTTCTAAGGCATACACAATTGCATTATGCATTCTTGGCACAAAAATTATATTGAATGCTTGGAAGTTAGATATTAGTCACCATACCTCTTGCTTATAACTTTTGAGATGAGGTGATAAATAGCGTATGGTGTTACATACCTTCCATATCATGATTTATGAATCACCTACCAGTTTGAGCACAACAATGTTGAGTCTAATGGCTATGTGCAAGTCCAATACGAGTTCTTCATATTTAGTAATGTTGTTTGTGCACTCGAATTCCAAGCGTCTTGAAATCAAATTTTTCCTATGCTTTGGGTCTATCAAGACACACCTGGCTCCAAAGCCATCCCGTGTCTTTGATTCATCAAAATACATGGTCCGTAACTCATTTGTACATGGACCGCTTAACACGCTAGTACTACTACTACTACTGCTACTAGTGTTATAATGTATTGTACAAGTTTCATTTCCATCAGTTGGGCAGGGAAGGAGACCCAACTGCGTGTCTGGTGGGGTTGGAGTTGGATGTGTGAGATAAAATCCCAACGTTGTTTCTAAGAGACAGTTGCCAAACATGAGTTCCGCGAAAGCCAACAGTTCATTCACTATTTATGGGAGTGACATTGTGTCTCATGTATCTCTCGGATAACACCTAGATATGATTTCGTTTGCCCTGGTATGTAAGCCACAAGTGTGGCTAGTATGTAGAAAGGTACCTATGCAACTTGCTACATCAGCCTCTCCTAAGCAGTAGCCATACACTTTTGGTATGTCCACAATGACAATGTTGATGCATTGGTGTGCTTGACCGTCATGAGATAATCAGATGATCACATCCTGAAGTTGACGAATGGATGGAATGCATGTCCGATCTAGATGGATAATATGCATAGACATCTTGCTCCATGGCGCATTCATTTGCTTGGAAATGGAGAGTGGAATGACATTGGATGATGTGCCAAAATCAACTAAACAATTGTGAGTATTGCAGTTAAAGATTTCAATTTAAAGTAAGAATGGAGGGAAAACAAATTTTTCTTCTTCTATCTGGAGTGTGTTATTAATAGTTGTGAGTGAACTGGGAGATGTGCTTGCTCCCTTGCTAGTAGAGGTTGTGCTGTCTACAAATGTTTGTCCTAATGCGCGCAAAAAAATATACTGTTGACCTTGGATCTTATGTAACTCGAACAAAGAGATGTTTGCACGAGTTTTCTTCATATCTTCCACAATGTTGTAATAAAGAGTGGGTAGACTCACCAAGATGTCTGGGGTTAGGCTCGTGTTTGTAATGTTTGACGAAGTGTTTTGTAGTTTACTGCTCATGGATGTACTCTTGTTTGTAGCTATCTTCCCGGGCTTGTTTTGTGCTTTCTTCTTTTGGACGGCTGGTGGATCAACCTTCCTCAACAATTCAAGCCTTTCTCACATTTCCCCAATTGTAGGTGGAGCCCCTTGACTTTTGAGATTATATCGACCATTTTTATTTGGGGGCTTCTTCTTGATATTCGCTTTCTATGCTTCTTGCAAGCACTAATACATGCTGATCATCTTCTCAGTGCTAGGTGCCTCATTAGATGAAACATCTTCCTCATCGTCTACGTCTCTTAGCTGGTATTGAACATTGTTTATTATGTTTGGCATATGGTTGCATACTAAGTCTCAACTCGTTTCCATTCCAGAAAAGTCCCTTCCGGGTGAAGGTCTTCATGGAATGAAAAAAAATATTCATTCATGCATAGTACCATCTGGAATACTGAGTTGGAGTGGGTCTACACAGTTTTAGCTAGGAAGCAATTGCTGCCTAATGAAATGCTTCCTTTATGTTGTCTGGGAGGCCGACTGCTCATAGATGTCTCGATCATTCGTTTCTTTAGTTCAGATACCTATGTTGTCAAGTACTTGATGAGACGAGTAAGGGTTTCAATGTCACTTGCTTCCTTGTCTTTACCCTTGCTTGTCGTAACCTGAGGTTTCTTGTTCACATCTCTAGAGTCTTTTGCTGGTTCATCATCCTTGATGACTCCAATCGCGTGCAAGTATTTTTCCACAACAATTGCCTCTTCGCATTTCTCTAGTAACATTGGTTTCACAACTTTCTTGATGAACCGTGAAATACTAGTTGGCATTGCAAATGTATAATAGTTGAATAGGATGGAGTCATGAGGTTTCATGTCTGCTACACACTTGTTCAATATGCGCAAAAACCTCTGATTAAAATATTTTACCTTTTCTTTTGACTCCATCTTCAGATTACCCAACCCTTTGAGCAACATGGTAGGGGTCTTGTCATCAACAAATTTTTTTAAAAACATCCTTTTCAACATACCCCAGTTATGGATGGAATTCACAGGAAGGTTGTGATACCATAATGCCATGCAACCATCCAAGGTACAAAAAAAAAATATGCATGCAACATCGGTGTGTCATACCTCGATTATCTACAGTTGCAAGTAGAAGTTGTCCAGGTGGTCTTCTGCCTTCACTATTCTGTCAAGGTCATATTTTGTCAACATCTTCTTCGAATGCTTTGGCATCCTATGCAAAGAACCTAAGAGAGCCAATGGTCCCTGAGTCATCCATTCCAAGTTTTGGCCAGTGATGTCTTCTTCTTCTTTGTCCTCCTCCTCTTCTTCAGATTTTGACGGTTTCGGCTCTAAGCTTGTTGGTTCGTATTTACCTCTGCGTCCTCCACTGCCTTACCCTCTACCTGAGCCCAAGATCACGAGGGTGTCCCATTCTCCTTGTTGAAAGACTAGAGGTTCCTCTCTATTCTCAATAGGTTCTACTAGACCTTTGGTCGTAGAAAAAAATGCATCTTCCATCGATGATACAAAAACTCCTGTGGGAGTGGTCTTTGGCTTCTTTGACGCGGATGGAATATATTATATTCTTGGAATTAGTCTAAATGCTTTGGAAAATTGATGGGTGATGGGATGAATAGAGCGGAGCTGTTGATACGAAATTTCATGTTCACGTTTGGGAGGTGAGGAGTAACCAATTTCAGAGTTGCGGGTAGGTGAGAGGGAGTGCGAGTTACTACCTTGACTAGATGATTGATGAGTGGGGGTGAGAGGACATTGAAACATAAACAACAGATGACCATCCTTCTAGGGCCAGAAATGTTGATGGTACTAGACCTGCCAACATTCGGGGATATCCTCGACATGAAGTCCCAACTAGACCTCACACCATTTGGTGTAGGAGTCCCATCTGGTATGATGGCCCAGTCGCCATTATCTTAAAGATTTTCCTTAGCTCTTCTTTGTTAGCACATGAGATTGATTTTATTTGTCTTCGAACAACGAGGTTCGCGTGACTGGTGAGTGCTTAGTGTCACTTGTGTCAAGGTTATTTCATTGCAGAGGGAGAGGGTGAGTGAGTCTCAAGTAGAAAGGGAATAGTCCCAAATCTGTTAGAGACACACAACACAATAGGACAAGTGCATCTTATGGTGGAGTAGTCCACATGAATGCAGTAGTCACTAACACATAGTTAGGAGATAACATGTACAACACCCATCGGAATAGTCCACACGAGTGCGACAATTGTTATAACAAGTTTACGAGAATGATTCTGTCGAGTGTTTGATGGAATAGTCCACATGGGTGAGAAAAGGTTAGCAACCAATACAACACATTTCCAATAGCATATGCACTAAAAAAACCGAAATGGTTCAACTGTCCTAATACAGGTTAAATAAACATGCATTACAAGCATCCAAAAAATAGTCTTACAAATGAATACAATACATCTCTGAAAATGTGTTGGCCTGTTATCAGGCTTGTGAATTAAGAGAATATTCCAAGACACATTGCTACACCATACATCACTAACCCTGATAGCGAGACATTGGAGCGAATGCTTATTTCTCAAAGAAAATAATGTAGAATCTCAAGGCTATGTGGGAGGAGCCAAGGTTAAAAGTATTTTGCATGTACAAAGGAGGGGTATATATAGCCAAGGGTGAAACTGACCCTTGTGACTATTCGACTTCCCTCATGATTGTTTGACTTACATGACTCTTCAACTTTACATGTGGGTCTCTTGGACTTCCACGTTACATTACATTGATTACAATAGTATGACCCACAATAGTGATTTGGCCGAGATGACTCATGATGTGACTCAACACGACAATTCTGGTATGTTCATGTTGATGGTGGTGTGCATGTTGAGCTACAATGTTGCTGAGTAATGAGTGTGCTCTTGGTGTATCATAGCTTCACCTCTGCATGGCAAGGTGTGTAGAGTCTTCAAAGGTCATGGTGTTCTCTTGTAGTTGCACGTGCATGTATCCCCTTTGATAGTACTTGGCATGCTTCATGTGTTCATCTATTTGTGAACAAGTCTCCTAGCATGCGATCCTTGTTCATCCTGTTCTTCGTCACACCATGTCTCATACATGTAACTATATCTACAATCACTCATGATGAGACGACATCAAATCCATAAATCTTCTAGTCTACCATGATGCATCATCTCTTTTTTTTGGGTGCAAGTGACCGGGAGAGAGGACAAGGCTCTGAAACTATGCAGAGCACATTTCAGGTCGGGATGTGGGCTCTAGGGCACTATCAAAGGATATTGCGTAGAGATCACTGGGAGGCTGATATGAGTAGTTAGGAATAGAAGCGATCATCTGCGAGATCTAGCTCGGCTGGAGGGTAGAACTGTGAAAATTTTCTAGGGAGAGAGTGGCGTAGTAGGGAGGACACTGGCAGTGAAAATTGTGTAGATTCCCCGGGGATGCTGGAAGTGGGTTGCAAGAGGTTGCTGGCAAAAACTACGCAAAACTGGGAGGCTAGCCTGTAGGACATTTTTGTACAGTTTCTAGGCTGAGTGGGGTGTTGGGACAATCCAATAAAACTACGCAGTTTTCAAGAGGAGCAACAAGTCTAATGATAGGGGGACTAGATGACAGAACTGCGCAAATTTTGGGGAAAGTGCAATGACAGGAACCGGGTGCTTGACCTTCATGTATGCACAATTTCTTTAGTTAGTAGAGGTGGGCATGCTAACAACTTTTGCACAAATTTTTGGAGTAGTGAAGCCTGGGGTCACTACCCAATCAAACTCTCTGGTTGAACAGCGAAAAGCTTGATAGATTTTCTTGTAGGTAGCGCAGATTTTGATGGCTTGCTAAGGAAATTTTGCATTGTTCTGGGTGACACTGAGTCGGGTTGATTCCATAATGGTGCAGTAAAAATTAGCTGGGAGGTAGCCTCAAGCTCTGTGCCATTATGGGCAATAATACTTGATCATTAAGGGCTAAGATTGCTTAGTGCAGCACAACAGAGGTCTGGTTGTTAGAGGGTGGTCCGATCGACAAATATTCAACAAAATTACTAAGTGTGTGAGTGAGTGAATACACATTCAACACGAATCGATGACAACACACCTCGAACAAATAAGACAACATTCACTCAGTGTGACTGACCAACAGGTGTGAGCATCAAGTGTGACACTTGAGATAGATCTTTGAATGATCGTGACAACACTTGCACGACATTTCATACAAATTCATGTGTGATTTGGACAAATGCTTACATAGTGAGTACAACTTGTACACACAGAGACAAACCTTGAACATAGCTAGAACATGACTGCAAGCATGACATTGTGATCAACATACCAAAATATGTCTGGTGAACAATCAAGCGAGGAGGGTGTAAAGACTCGACACAAGCTCATGAGATTTTCTCGAATGTTTGAAAACATCAAGGAAAAAAACCAAGGAAGGCTTTGAAATTGGATGTAGGCCAAAATTTTGGAGGGTGTTGCAGCTGCTGCAACATTCAGCTAAAGGTAAGAGTATGACATTCAACTAAGTTAGTTGGGTCCATCATTGTAAATGGATGGTGGTAGGACAATCATGTGAAAGCTAATAGGAAAGGTAAAGTGAATGGATGTGAGGCATATGATTTCTTGGCTATGTTGGAAATGATTATTCTCAATGTTGTGCATGGATAAATGGAGTTGCCTTAACCTTGATCATGTTTATGCTAATATGTATATATATATATAGATATATATATATAATATATATATAATATTATAATATAAAATATATATATATATATATATAGATAATATATAATATTATACATATATATATATATAATATATATATATAATTTATATATATAATAAATTTGTTGTCTGATAAGACCATGATTGTTTTATCATGATGTTTATATGAAAAAGACATATATATATATATATATATATATAATATATTATATATGGAGTATGAATACGTTGTCTTATAGGGTCATCAAGAATCATTCTTATGGAGGAATGATTGCTTATGTAGGCAAATGATATGAAGAGGTTCCTAGTTTATGAGGAATCAAGTGGGAAGAGTAGTCTAATAGATCTCTAAGGTCATTATCATGTGGATATGAATCGATATTATGTGATTATACTATGTCTATGTTTATGTTATGGACATGCTAATGCTAAGAGATACATTGGTGAAATGAAAACAACATGATCCATGACATGTTAGGATAAGCATGAATGGTAGAGAGGCACCGAAAGAAAGGTTGCTTGGTAGAGGTAGTGTGGTTTTGGATGTGCAGTGCTATTGTTGTGTATATGTTGTGCATATTTTACATTCAGTGATTGTACCTATGGTGTTGTGTGCATATTACATATGCAATGCTGGGTATAGATGGTGCTATGTACATGTTGGATATACAGTGTTGTGTACATATCGTACTATGCACATGATGGATATGTGGTGTTGTATGCATATAGTGCTATGCACATGTTGGATATGCAGTGTTGTGTACATATGATGCTATGTACACGTTGTACATGCAATGCTAAGTACATATGGCTTTATCTACATGTTGTACAAGTGGTACTATGTACATATGGTGTTGTGTGCATGATTGTACATGTGCTGAGGTGTGCATGTGGTGTTGTGTACATGTGGTGTTGTGTGTAGCGGGTGTTGTGTACATGTCATGCATGTGATGATGTGTACATGTGGTTTAGTGTACATGTCATGCATGTGGTATTTTATACAACATTGTACAGGTGGTGCGGTGTACATGTGGCACAATGTACATGTTGTGTAGGTGGTGTCATGTACATGTGATGTTGTGAACATGTTGTGTAGGTGGTGCTGTGTACATGTGGTACTGTGTACATGTTGTACATATGGTACTGGTGTACATGTGGTATTGTGTGTGTGTCGTACATGTTGTGTTGTGGGCATGTGGTACTATGTATGTGAATTTTGTAGTCGTGGTATCGTGTTGTACTATGTGTACATATTTTTGTTGTGTTGTACACCGGGTGTAGGTGTATATATTATGTTATGGTGTACACTAGATGTAGGAGTATGCATTGCGTTGTGTTGTACACTGGGTGTATGTGTATGTGTGGTATGTCAGGTGTAGGTGCATGTATTTCATGGTGTTGTATGTCCTTTGTGGTTGTATGTGTGTGATGCACACTATGTTTATGTGCACATGGTTGAGGAGAAGGCACTGGGTGTTTTTCGGGTGTGGAAACTAATCTAGAGTTGCTACAAAATAAGGACAAAAGTAGAAGCTAAGGATTGATTAAAGGATAAGTATTAGTATTTTATTTCAGTTTTATTATGCATGTGATTAATGATTCTGGTTTATGATGATTACATGTGATATATGATTCTCATTTATGATGGTTACATGTGATTTATGATTTTGATCTATGATGGTTGCTTTTTGAGCTAACTTAATGTGATGTGTTTATGCATGATGATTTGGTCAAAGATGCTAGTTTGATTTGTTGTGACATGAAGTGAACATAATTGCAAGTGTGCCTTCTTGATGTGCCACCAATGAGGTATGATTTGAAGTTATTTCAATTTATTTTGTATCTAATGGAAATTATGTGCTTGGTATAGGAAAGCATGAAATGCTCGGTTGGGTGGTCGAAACTAACAACATGCATTAACAACAATAGCAAAAGGAATTGGAACAAGTAGCAGTATGATGGTAAAGCATTTAGGAGCAAGGTCAATGTGGGACACTAGTACCCAATCATGTCCATTGATTTCCATGAGCATGCTATGGCCAGTATGATGGTTTTAAGGTAGGGATATGCCTTGGTTTTTGGACCTTTCAATGTGAGGAAACCTTGCTAAGAGATGGACTACTTAGGATGGGGGTGCCAATGAAACTTCGAAGGTGTGTCACTGCATGAAAGGGGGTGACTAGATTGCTTGAGGGACTGTGCAACAACGAAGGGAAGGTTGGGGATATATTTGTTTTTTTCATTAGCATTGCTAGATGGAATCAGATGCACATTGGGAGTGTGCCTAGAACAATGAGCCAATAAATGTTCACTGAGAGGAAAAGTGACGTAGAATTATAGCGCAAGACATTCGATGCAGAAATTTTGAACTTGCAGTGGATTATGGACTTCCTGGGAAGGAGTTGAATCCTGGTATTACTTTGAGGGTGGAGGTGTGAGCCTCTAGATTCCTTTGTTGCGGATGTAGGCATCATATCCTTTTATTTGCTGGTTGAGAAGATGTGCATATGTGTCTATGTGTGTATTATTGTAAATATTGTATCGAGCTAGATTTATAAAGATCCATATATAATATTATTATTTGTTGGGTGAAGAAAAATTGTATGTGTGTATATGTGGTTATTATTATAAATATTGTAACGAGTTATGTTATAAATATCCAGTAAACAATATGATTGTCATGTTTTAGCATATGGTCATTGTAAATACTACAACGATCTGTGTTATAAAGCTCCATGAGAAATATGTTTTGTTTTCATTGGTCTTGTTGGTTATAGTATCATTGAACATCGAGGACGATGTTCCCCAAAGGGGGATGGTTTTGTAACAACCTTGGTTAAAAATCCACGTAAAAAACGTATAAGACCACAGTCATGGGACATGTATTCCAAGATGAATGGTGGGTAAAAACATCATAGTGGGGCATCACTTCGTTTTATTATTGCTAAGGGAATTGACAAAGGAAATGGAAAAGGATTTCGAAAGGAAAAATGACATTTTTGGCACATTTATTTATGAAAATAATGGAAATTAGGAGAAAAGGAAGGTGAAAGGTCACAAGTTGCATGTGAGGAGGAAATTGAAGGAAAATGAGGAAAATAGAGGCCTCATTAATAAAATGGATTTTGAGGATCAGTTAGTAATCTTTTTCTCAAGATTTTACTCAGGCTTGGTCAATGTAAGATTTTGTCAGTTCAGGTTTGAAGCTCTCATTCTATTCTCTCTCTATCTCTCATACTATTGGAAACTTAGAGTTTTCTAGGAGCACTCTTGGAGAGTGTGGCATACTTGGATGCTTGGAGCAAGAAGGAAAAGGAAGATTAGGAGGGTGTAAGAGTACATGAGGATCAACAACTACAACAAGTTTTTTTTACAAGTACTGAGTTGCATGTATGTTTTCCTCACTTTTTTGGCATGCATGTCATATGCATGTGGTTTATTTGTCACAATATTTTATTGTTATGGAGGATTGCCTGGATTGACATTGGATATTCCTAGCATTTCTATTTCCTGGATAACCATGGTGTTGTGGGTTCATTTTGTTTTGTTTTCTGGTTGGTTCTCATGTTCCTTTAGTTGTGGGTAGATTTACTAGTTCTTGGAGCATTGGTTGGACAAACGCTTTGGAGCCCTGAAACAACTTGGGTTGAGTTACTAGTCCTGGAGCCTTGGTTCGACAAACGATCTAGAGCCCTTGGTGGGTTGATTCACTAGTCCTGGAGCCTTGGTTGGACAAATGCTCTAGAGCTCGATGACAACTGTGGGTTGAGTTACTAGTATTGGAAGCCTTGGTTGGAATAAAATTCTCTAGATCCATGGAAGGCTTGGGTAAAGACCAATCTAGTGATGGTTTGTGATTTCCAACCATGAGGTGGATTAACTGTTTGATGGGTTGAGGTGGTTTGGCCTCTGGAATCCCTAGTTTAGTTTTTATGAATTGTTCCACGATATCCCATATTCATGCTTGGAAAATGGCACGAGCATGACTAGATGAAGAGAGATTTGGCTCAACCATGTCTATGGTTAGGTGGTTCGTGGAAGCCCCAAACCTAGTTGTTCTTTGCATCATTAATATGAGGTTATTTCTCCTGGTTAATTCATGAGTATTATACTGGTTCATATATGGATTATATGGTTGTTGTTTCCTTGGTGTTTCTCTTGTTTTCATGCTGGTTGTGAACATGTATTATGACAATGGCTATGTATGGCTCTCATCAAGTTTTTACTTATAGATGAATGAACAATGCATTTATGGCCTAATAGATGATAATGTAGCTAATGTGATAAGGAAACAAGGCCTCACAACGAATCTCAGATAAGTATGAGACCCCTATGATCAACCCTACTATTAAGACATGTAGATTTCATATTTGTGATATGTTTGACCAAATGACTGTCATGTCTAGTAGGGGTCCAGTCTAGTCCTTGTCCATGATGTTTCAAATGTATAATTGTTCTATTGTGTAAATTCATTTCTGAAGGTGTTATTGAGTTTTGGGTAGTGACCTGGGCTCTGGGCTAGAAAAAGTGGCACAAATCCCAGAGTCACAAGCTCAATATTGGGGAAAAAGTCCCTGAAAGCTCCCTTTCCCTTTCTGTGGGAGCTTCTGGAGCCTCCTAGACGCACCCTTGTCCATATCAAGGAAGCATCCAGGGTTTTGATGCACAAAAAATTTCAGTTGGTCTCATTTGTTGGTTATCTGAGTGGTCGAGATGGCTTCTAGGAGTTTTATTGTTGATGTGGAAGGTATTGTGATGTGTTACGTTGGTTCCACTTCCTTAACTGAAACTTAGTGAGTTGAATCATATCATAGTAACTTAGTGTCACATGTTTACCTTGGTTGGCCGGTTACTTGGGTAGACATGGGGTGAGGGTGTTACAACACCGTTTGGTATAGGATCCCCACCTGGAATATGGGGGTGCCTACCATGTTCTTAAATATTTTCCTTACTTGAAATAGCTAGCATAAGAGAGAAACACGCATGTACTTTTGAATGAGTAAGTAAGTATGCCTTGCGAAATGTTCAATTGTAGTATGTATCAAGGTTGTATCACTGAGAGGGAGATAAAGTGAGTCTTTAGAAGAAAAGTAGTGCTATTGTTCTAGTAAATACACATGCACTTACATATGAAAGAATCATTAACCATCTAGAAAAATAGTTCACATAGACATAACGATCACTAAAAATAACAACACATATTCAACAAGATAAGGACCAAAGCCAATGAAATAGGTCAATTTATTTAACACGTGAGAGAATAAACACATACTGCAAACATCTAAAGAGTAGTCTTACCATATTCATGATACATGCTTGAAAGTGTGTTGGCTCAATGAGCTTCAAATTATTAACTGAAAGTTCCAAGACAAATTGTTACATTGAGACACCACTAGCTCCAATAGTGGAACATTAAGCCATTACTTGCTCCTCAAAAATATGATCTTGTCTCTAAGCCATTACGTGCTCCTCAAAAATATGATCTTCTCTCTCATTCCTAGTTGGAGAATCCAAGGTGAAAAATACTTTTCTTTAGTAATGAAGCTTCTTTTATAACAAGAGGAATGAAATTTCATATCCCCATGACTCTTGAACTAGCCTCATGACTCTTAGACTTCCAACATGACCTTTGGAATTCCACAAGACTTTTGAATTTTTGTTGGAAATAATACTGAGAATGGGGGGGGGGGGGTACAGTATTTACAAATCAATAATTTCTTTTCTTAATCAGATTTATATACGCTACTTCAGTGAAGGGAACTCGCGTGTGCACAAAACTGTTCTTAAGGAAACCAACATATATCAAGTGAAATTATGATTATGTTAATTCATCATATGTTGATTTTTAATCAAAGCATCAATACTTTATTAAACATTAAACAATAAACATGTGTAGTAATAACATAATAAACGATCGTACATAAGAAACACACATGAACACCAAGATTTAAGGTGGAAACACATTGTGGGTGAAAACCACCTATTGCTGTCATCTCTGTCTTCTTTTAATAATAAGAAAATCTGTTTACAATATTGTATTGGTGCAGACTCATACTAGTACGTAGGCGCCCACTTGCAGAAGGCTACAACCTTCTCTTCTTCTACAACTTCCACTGGAAGGGAGCTACAACCCCCTAGTTCTTGTACTAGACGATATGTTTACTAGTACGTAGGCTCCAACCTACAAAAGGCTACAACCTTCACTCATTCTCCAACTACTACTGAAAGGGAGCTCCAAACCCCTTATCAAATCACTAGCCACTACTGGTAGGAATCTTCAACTTCCTCAATAAAGGCTCCAATGCTCAGTATCCTCCAGGGACCACGTTTTTCATAAATTTTCACATTGGATACTCCTGGTACACAATACTACAATATGAAGGCCATGTTTCATCAAATTTTTACACTAGACCCATTACAAACTTTAAAGCTCAAAATCACTCAACACTGCTATACACCCAACAAATACATCTGCATCAACTAATCACTGAAACCCAATAGTCAATATTTGATATAACTGAAACCCAATCATCAATCTCTGAACCAATCATAATTGAATCAATCAATCACTGAAACCTATGACATACTAAATCATACAATCACTTGAAACCTCTGACATACTGAATCAAACAATCACTAAACCTATGACACAACTGGATTAACCATTCATTCAATCTTAATCAAATTCAACCAAACAACTGGAATAGACATATCACTATAACCAGTAAATAGATATAAACCCATAACATTGCATCAACAACCAGAACCAACTGTAACCTCAAAAGTCATGTGTCAGAATGTATACGCTCCTTTAATGAAGCCAACCTGCATGTATATGCTACTTCCTTCAGCCCAACTTGCGTATACCTCTAAAGATACCAAATCATAAAACCTCTAAACCACAAACTATACCAATTAGTGAAATTATGAAGATATACTACCATATTATAGAGTTCTAAATAGATAGCAACAAGGTTCAACCTTCTTTCTTAATCAATCAATCAACTAGATTCAATCTCCTTATACAATCAATTTTATTTTCAGATTTAATGAAGACATCATTGACAAAAAACAGTAAAATAACAACTCTGATCTGATAGATTAGTTATCCCTGAACATCAAGCTTTTCTATCGCATACACTACTTGGAAGACCTGAACCAGCGTGTATACACACCTTCACCAAAGTGAACCAATGTATAGATTTGCAAATACTTACTTATAACTTCGCTGCAATTCCAGACTTCAGACATACCCAGATCATCACATATAAAGGATAAAACATGTGTTAGCCATCAAATCTAGCCTATCCATTATTAGATCACATAATGATAATTCATTATGATCCTGATCCATCATTAGATCTCATCTATCATCAAACACTCAGGTGCATACTTAGTTCATAACAAGAAAAGCATTAGAAACCCATAACGTGCATATTTTCCTTTGATCTAACACTTCATAAGATATTCATTACTTGTTCACTTAGCCTTTTGATACACTCCTTCTTATATACTTAAATCCTTTATTAATACCTTAAACCAATACCTCGGACCAATACCTCGAACCAAAAACCTTGGACCAAAAGCACGAACCAATACCTCAGACCAAAAACTTTAATTTTCCATCCCATACATGCTTTTCCTTAACTATGAAAGTGCGTGCATACGTATACGCTTCTTCTGTTCCATGAGCCCGCGTGTATACGCTACTTGGACAAGATGAACCAAAATATACTTCTTAAACCATTCTCTTTCTTCAATTTCTTGATTCTGATATGTAGTCCTTTGTTCCTTCATCCTATTCCTTTGTACCATTACTTTGTTCCCTCTGAATAAACCTGTTATAATGTGGTCTGCCATATTACTTCTGAAATGATTCCTTTGAACTACTCTGCATTTTTTCACTTCTATAAACACAATTGTCATGCATTCTGCAAAATCTGATATCTATCTTATAGATTCATCTAGTTACATAGATTCATCTGGTTACCATATACAAGTGAGTTTTTCTGTTCAAGTGGGTTGCCATCAAGTACAACACATGCATCATAATACCAACAATTTCCCCCTTTTTACTTGATGGCAACCATGTTGGTGTTGATTATTGCAAGCTGTAGAAATTGTTAGAGATAACAACCAACACCAAAATACTCTCCCCCTTTGACATCAATGGCAAAGGGCAGACCAAGATATTCTCCCCCTTTGATATCAAGGGCAAAGGGATGAACAAAATGAAGACATTCATATCTGAACAACTGAATATGAACATTGATCATGCTCCCCCTAGGAACATGATGAATTCTTTGATTAAGCTCCCCATTTGTACATGCTTAGATGAATTTGTTATGAACCAGCTCATAAAAGATAGAAAAGATAGATCAACGCCTTAGAATTCAGCCTCTTCGAGGGGGCAACCTCCTTTACATTACATAAATGAACAATTCTTGGATGATACAAATGACAAAACCTCCTTTCTATATATAGGAGTCTAAGGAGTCACAATATAATCCAGCCCACCTAACAATAATAAT
>APFE030071304.1:214188-226047 GCA_000404065.3 Pinus taeda
TAATTTTGGATCATCCAGTTTGGAAATTGCGACCTGCGGTAGCCCTCTGTGTCCTCTTTCCAATGCCACTAGTTTGAACCCAATTGGATTCTCCAATGAAGAGTTATGCCAAATCTCCCACAGTGACCTGATTATAGACTAGTTCAGTAGAGCGAACTTGTACGATGTGCCACGAGTCACTTTTTCAACCTTTAGCTCTGAAAAATATATAGAAGAAACTACAGTCCGTCCTCTTTCTACATCTTCTTACGAAATTTCAATCCAATGCTCAGAGAAACAGTTATGACGATTTTCCCCAGGTCACCTGTTTGGAATGTAATTCAGGAGTCTGCAAAAATCCCAACTTCGTCAGATCATATCTCCACAAATATAGTGCAAAAAGATCTGAAATTCGGACCCAAGATTTAGCGCGATGTCTTCTCAAATGGTTTTTTTTTCAACTTCTGAAACATCGCAGAAAAAATTTATAGCGAAAATGCCACGATGACCTGTTTGGAGCAGCAAAACCCTAGAATCCAAAGCTCTGATACCAAATGTTATGAACCAGCTCATAAAAGATAGAAAAGATAGATCAACGCCTTAGAATTCAGCCTCTTTGAGGGGGAAACCTCCTTTACATTACATAAATGAACAATTCTTGGATGATACAAATGACAAAACCTCCTTTCTATATATAGGAGACTAAGGAGTTACAATATAACCTAGCCGACCTAACAATAATAATATAAAGCCACAAAAATAACAATAGAGGGATTCTATGGGGCATAGTAATAACAATATGAGGGAAATAGGGGCGAAACAATATTAATAAGGGGTACAACTACAATAGTAATGGGGTAATCACTAGTATTATAGGGACCCAACAGAATTATACTGTTCATGCTCCCCCTAAGCACATGTAGAGTCTGCAAAAAGTATTTTCCAAAATAGCATGACTCTATAACTCAACTATGTGAGTATGACCTTCCTATCACCAATGAATCGTAAATACATTAATCTCCCAACCAAGTGGGGATATACCAATTGTTTATACATGACTGAAATATAGTAATTATTACATCATCCTTCCCATGCATAGTCAGGATACAAATTGCATCATATGACCAAAAAGGTATCATTAAAAGACTATGACAGACAAAGACATATTATGGGCCTTTATATGACCATTACATCAAATTATATATGTGAAATTTATAACAAAGACCAAAGATCTAAACTAGACCATGATAGTCATCAATAACTATCATACACCATATATGATCTGCTCCATAAGCATTTGTCAGTAACATCTAGACTAGCAACATGTATATGTCCATCATTAGTTCCCAATATATGAGAATGTAATTATCATCAACCTATGAGAAAGTATGCTGTATATAGATATGGACTCATCCTCTTGATCTCATCAAGATCAACTTCCTCTGTTTCCTTAGTAGAAATAGCTTGATCATAACCTTCCATGAACCAACTAAGCATATTTCATATCTCCAAGCAGTAACAAAATCATTCACATCATATCATAGCATCATCATCAAGAACTGCATGATCTTTCCACAAGAACCCTCAATATATCAACCATGTATCATCACTAGGAACATCCCACATCTGATAAGCATCAACCAATAATGTCAGTATCAAACCTATCATCATAAAGTAAGAAGTCATCATCATTATGTGACTAAGTAAGTCATGTCTCCAAATAGATATGTCTTCATGAAACTTGCAATATCACCTTATCTTGGCCAACTGACAATAATTATCAATATGCATAATCTGTATCCATCAAATAGATAGCAATATGTATTTAGCTTCTCATCAATGTGAAAAGAAAACCATGAGGTCATAGTCATTTGTCAAAATTTCATGATACCATCAAGATCAACAATCCTCAACCAATATATCATGTGAGAGCCAAGAACTATGTGAATCCTGCACCATAACTGTACCATATGAAATTTATATATCTTTGAAGGCATGATGACAACAACATAAAAGAAATGAGAGGCTCATCATCAAATAATGAAGTTGTGTACTCAAGCTTTGTACTTCTCCTTGTCTTTATGAACATCACCATGTAAGCAACAAATATGCACTGTATGTATCATCAAAAGTCATCCAAAATCACCCATAAATCTGATATGAATAACAACTATGTAACCCCAAGCAATACACGAATCATCATCATAGGCAACTCATAACCGAAACATAACATGATGTATCATTGAAACACTTTAGCCACCTAAGGATCATCACCATTGATAAGAATCATTATGTACAAAAGACTTCTAAACATAATGCCAACAATGCAATATTAGAAGCATAGTATATTCTCCCCCTGAACCTGTGCCACCTATTCACTATTAGATCTGATCATTGCATATATTAGTAAGAAATATCAAGGCATCGTCTTCAATCAAATATACATCAAGTCATAAACAACTTATGAGGATAAAAAATACTTCTAAATAACATCCACAAACTGTAGTCATCAACCATAAAGACAGAAAAAAATAATTGATACTTGTTTGAACCATTTCATATCATTTTTCTGAGTCTGTCCCCTGCTTCTTCATCAAACCAACACATCCATAACTTTGTAGCTTTTAAATCGTGTATATATATGAATTGTCTTCATTATAAATGCATATGAGAATCAGAAAACTGAAATTTCATACTCTTAGTTTCTCCTGAGACTGATTTGTCTGGATACTGAGCTATGCCACATATTTATGGTTGTACTTCCTTCTTCTTCCATACCTTGGAATTTGATGATGTTTGCTCCTTTTGAAGTGATGGCTGAAATTTGCTCCTGCATTCTTTTGATGTATTCCCAAACTTGTTACAAGCATAGCATCTTGTATGCTTCATATTCGCTCTATAGCAGTTAATGTCTTTGTGACCAAACATATTGTAGGAAAAAAAATATCCCTTCAAGTACCTGGAAGCTGATGATCTTTCTATGTGACGGTTATTAGCTTGAATCATTCTACATCTGCATTTGGCTGCAACATGTACAAAGTTATGAAATTTAAAGCATTCAACATTGTTCATTAGGGGAAAAAACCGATTATCACTTCCATAGTTGGGAGTAAATGATTTTCTTTGAAGTCTTTATTTCCTTTGTTGTTGATGGGGTTGACCTCTTATCTCCTTGTTGAGCATTTCAGATTTAGCACTAGAGTTCTTTGCTTTAGTTTGTGAATTGGATTCACTTTTAATAGTTTCATGAAAACCAAGACCAAATTTGATGGTAGGAGACCTTTGACTACTAAGAATATCATCCAAAATCTTAGTACTATCTTGAAATCATAAAAGTTTATCCTTTTCTTCTAATTTACCTTTTAGGATATTTACCTCAACTTGATATTTTTCTTCCTTTTCAAGATACTGCTTCTTCATGATTTCTTCAAATTTTCTTCCTTCTTTCACTTGTTACCTTAATTCGAGAACTTCATTTTCTTGTTCTTAAAATTCTTGGAGTAGTTCTTCATTCTACTTATTTGAATTTTAGAGATCTTCTTTTAGAGAAATGACCATAGCTTCAAGACCTTCACAGTAGCTAGTTCTTTCTATAAGTTCCTTGGTTGTTGTGTCCTTTTCATTCACTTCATTTCTCAATGATGTCACTTCATCCTACGGCCTTTGACTTTGATCTACCTTTTCTTTGTATTGCTTCTTTATTTTGTTTCCTTCCTCCAATTGGGATTTTAACTTAGTAACTTCTTCTTTGTAGGCAAATTCCCTTTTATCAATTAGATTCTTTTGATCTCTAATTGTGTCTGTGAGTTTTTTAAATTTTGCCTCTATTTGATTTCTTTCTCTTTCACCCATAAGATAAAATTCAGTTGTTTCGCTGTCACTTTCATTATCTTCAAATGAATAGAGAAATGTATCACCAGAGGAAAAATAATTCATACCTGATAGTTCTTTTTCTTGTTCATCTTCATTCCGAGGTGATTATGAATTTGAAGAGTTGCTTCCACATAAAGGCCAATCGTCTCTCCCATTGTCATAGTTCCTTTGAGATGTCTTCTTCTTTTGAGGTGCTTTCTTCTTTGGCTTCTTTCCCATTGTTACTACTGATATCCTTTAAGCGATCAAGCCTCTGTCAATGGACCTGCTCTACTACAAATTGTTGGAAATAATACTGAGAGGGGGAAGGGTGAATCAATATTTACAAATCATAACTTTTTCTTTTCTTAATCATATTTATATACGCTACTTCAGTGAAGGGAACTCGCATGTGCATGCAACTATTCTTAAGGTAACCAAAATATATCCAGTGAACTTATGATTTAGTTAATTCATCATATGTTGATCTTTAATAAGTGCATCAATACTTTATTAAACATTAAACAATAACCATGTGCAGTAATAACAGAATAAATGATCACACATAAGCAATACACATGAACACCAAGATTTAAGGTGGAAACCCAATATGGGTGGAAACCACCTGTTGTTGTCGTCTTTGTCTTCTTTTAATAATAAGAAAATATATTTACAATCTTGTATTGGTGCAGACTGATACTAGTATGTAGACACCCACCTGTAGAAGGCTACAACCTTCTCTTGTTCTCCAGATTCTACTGGAAGGGAGCTACAACCCCCTAGTTCTTGTACTAGCGATATATTTACTAGTACATAGGCTCTGACCTATAGAAGGCTACAACCTTCACTCATTCTCCAACTGCTACTGGAAGGGAGCTCCAACCCCTTGATCAAATAACCAGACATTACTGGAAGGAAGCTTTGAATTCCTCACTTAAGGCTCCAATGCTCAGTATCCTCTAGGGACCACGTTTCATAAATTTTCACACTTGATACTCCTGGTACATAATACTACAATATGAAGGCCACATTTCATCAAATTTTCACATTGGGTCCATCAGAAACTTTGAAGCTTAACACAATCATCAATATTTGATATAAATGAAACCTAATCAACAATCTCTAAACAAACCATAATTGAATCAATCAATCACTGAAACCTCTGACATACTGAATCATGCAATCACTTGAAACCTCTAACATACTAAATCAAGCAATCATTAAAACTCTAACATAATTGAATCAACCATTCATTCAAACTTAATCAAATTCAACCAAAGAACTGGAATAGACGGACCATTGTAACCAGTACACATATCTAAACCCAAAACACTGCATCAACTACCAGAACCAACTGTAACCTTAAAAGTCATGTATCAAATGTATACACTCCTTCAATGAAGCCAACCTGTGTGTATATGTTACTTCCTTTAGCCCAACCTACGTATACCTCTAAAGTTACTGAATCATAAAAGCTTTGAACCACAAACTGTACCAATTAATGAAATTCTGAAGATCTACTGTCATATTACAGAGTTATAAATAGATAGCAACAAGGTTCACCCTTCTTTCTCAATCAATCAATCAACTAGAATCAATCTCCTTATACAGTCACTTTTATTTTAATGAAGACATCCTTAACAAACAACAATAAAACAATAGCATTGATCTGATAGATCAGTCATCTCTAAATGTTAAGATTTTCTTTTGCATACGATACTTGGAAGAGCCAAACCAATGTGTATACACACCTTCACCAAAGCGAACCAGTGTATAGATCTGCGAGTACTTTATAACTTCGCTGCAATCCCAGAATTCAGACATACCCAGATCTTCACATATAAAGGATAAAACATGTGTTAGCCATAATATCTAGCCTATCCATTATCAGATCACATAATGATAAGTCATTATGATCCTGATCCGTCATTAGATCTCATCCATCATCAAACACTCAGGTGCATACTTAGTTCAGATCAAGCAAAGCATCAAAAACCCATAACATGCACATTTTCTTTTGATCTAACACTTCAATAAGATATTCATTACATGTTCACTTATAATTTTAATCTTCTCCTTCTTATATACTTAAATCCTTTGTCAATACCTCGAACCAAAACCTCAGACCAATACCTTAGACCAAATACCTCAGACCAAAGCCTCAAACCAATACCTTGGACCGAAAACCTCTGACAAAAACCTCAGACCAATACCTCAGACCAAAAACCTTTATTTTCCATCCCATACGTGATTTTCCTTCTGTGAAAGTGCATGCATACATATACGCTTCTTCTATTCCATGAGTCCGCGTGTATACACTACTTGGACAAGGTGAAATAATGTATACTCCTTAAACCATTCTCTTTCTTCAATTTCTTGATTTTGATCTGTAGTCCTTTGTTCCTTCATCCTATTCCTTTGTACCATTACTTTGTTCCCTCTGATTAGACCTGTCATAATGTCATTTTCCATATTACTTCTGAAATGATTCCTTTGAATTGCCCTGCATTTTGTCACTTCTGTAAAAACAACTGCCATGCATTCTGTCAAATACGATATCTCTCCTGTAGATTCATCTAGTTACCATATACAAGTGAGTTGTTCTGCTACAAGTGGGTCGCCATCAAGTACAACACATGCATCATAATACCAACAATTTTCCTAGTGACACTTTTTTCCATATGTGACTCTTGGACTTCCACATATTTACATTTACAATATTTTCCAAAATTGCATCATCATTTTACACATCATCATGTGACAACAACAATATATGTCATTTACATTGATGATTGGGAACCTAATGTCTTGTAGCATGAAGTTCTTTGAGAAGTGACGACACTGCTACTATGTCTTCAATACTTGTAACAAATCTTGCATGCAAGTTTCCTTTTATCTTCCAAAGGTTCTAAAGAGATTATGGAGTCTTCTTGGGTCACTTTCCATCATTACTTTGACTGTTGCAATATGGTGCCTTTGTCTTCAAAATTCCTCCTCAAACAACTTCTCTTAAGAAATCTCCTCAAACAATTGTTTCCATGCTTATTGAGAATACCTGTTGGTATAGATCACTCATTAGAAGCAAACTCTAGCCTGAACATCTGCTACTATATGATGATTCATGAAATGTACTGATTATGGATAAAAAATGCACAAGGGAGAGAAAGAGGGACATTTTAGTCACAAATCGCACTTACATGAGACAGGGAGATAGGTGTTTCTCACTAAGACTATGCCATGCGCAACTGTGGAAGAGGAGGAAGGAAGATGACTGCATGGAAAAACTCCAAGAGGCTAGGCTACAAGGACTGTTCACTAGGATTGTGCCATGCACTAGGGAGGAAGTACAGGGCTATAAGGAGTGTATTAGGCACAATTCTGAGGCACAAGGAGGGGAATCACTTCCCACTAAAAGTGCACAGTGCATTACATTAGGAGCCAGAGGCAGGATTGGTGCAGGATGGAAGAGTAAGAAGTAAGGAAAGGGGTCTTGTTGGCTAGAATTATACAATGCACAGGAGAGAGAGTGGAGGCTTAGAATGCCACAAGGAAAATTTCTAGCTGACAAGGAGGGTCACTGCTAGGCTCTAGAAGCGTGCAGTGCACTCTTCCTAGCTCGCAGGAGGAGTTGCAAGGTCAGAAAAATGACGAAGTATGGAAGGGTAAAACAAGGAAAAACAAAATGAGCTAGGAGAAATATCAAGCATTATTCACAAAAAATCATCAATAAAACTCAAACAGGACTTGAAACTAAGAAATATATGTCAAAATTCCAGTTCACAAACTTTCTCCAAGTGCAACAAATAAAGCATGAACAGTTGCATCACATAAGTGTTGTTTTATGACTAGAAAATGTGTTATGGCTAAAAAGTATGACATAAATATTCTTTCCAATTCGATGACACTTAGGAAGGATCATTGACACTTGAAACATGTATAAAAACATAAACCAACACTTATGACCAAAAGTGACACTTCACTTGATGACTCAAATATAGCCAAAAGTTTGGAGGGTATTATAGAAATGAAAAAACTTGGTGACACACTATATGAAATTCAACTTCTCTATCTAGATCTAGCTTTTAGCATAGAGTGTAGCCCCTCAAGAAGCATTGAATCATCATAAGGATCAGCCTAGCTTCACTACTTATCCTAGTTTACCACATGGATTTTCCTATTCCCTGCTTAGCTTAAACACATTAAAAAATATGTCAAAACTTGAATATTTTGATTCAGAAAGGATAATAAATGTACTGATATTATGATAATCATATGTTAAGCACATTATCTAGTGTTGTGTTGCTACTGGAAAGACTGTTCAGTACCTCAATAGAGTCACCTCAAGGAATCACAAGCATCGCTTCACTGCCAGCAGGCCTATTCAATACCCTGACAAAGTTGCTTTCTTCACCTTTCTACGCAGGAAACCTTTCTCTTCTTCACCTCTTTATTTAGTTACTAAAATAATGTGCAAAATAACTTATTTATTTGTAAGGTGGAATAGGGATCCTATCTTATTTTACTTGCAAGAGAGGTTGTTACTTGTGTAAGGGATTCGTATAATGTTTCAAGTTGATATGCTCGTTTTGAATTTTATCCTTTCCTTTCTCTACTCAGTTGAGTTGAAACATAAACAAACCATTGAGTAAAATTACAAGTAAAAAATGGAGATCCAAGGTATGAGCATCATAGTTCCACCAAGAGTTTTCCATTCTGCATGACTCATATTCTCCATATGGAAACTACCCGACCTAAAACACTTAGACCCAAACAAAGAAGGAGACTTAACATATATTTGTGATTGTCACAATCCCTTTTGATTTCTACCACATTGTTCTATTGTGCCACACATACACTCTCACACAAGGTATTATTTATGTACATTGACTGAAACAAAGGAAAGAAAATGAGACATGATGGGAAAACATGACAAGAGAAGGAAAGATAACGATACAAAGGTAGGAATGCAACCCATGGCTACTACTGGAAGTAATGGTTAAGATCTTGGCCATTGATGGGAAAATGGTCAGTCCTACTATCTATGGATTTCAACCTATAAGAATGGTGGCCAAGATTTGGTGTGCTTGCCTTATCCCACTTCAATACTAGGTCTCCCACACTGAAATCTTTGTTTCCTACGAACTTTTATCAAACCAATTCTTGCTTTGATTTTGTTGTAAGGAAAATTATTTTTCTATGAGCATTTCTTCCTCTAGCTTAATAAGGGTGTCTATGCTATTTTGACAAGGAGACATGGTTTTCCTTGAGACTCCTAAGAGAGATGCAAGGCTGGAAGGTATATGTTTGGAGGAAGGATATATTATTTTCTGGATAAAAAGAAGTAGGGAGAGGTCTTCAGAGAGAGTTTGGGAGTGATACAGTCAGCCCATAATGCATTCACCAAGGTTTTATGCCAGTTCCTTTACTCAGAGTAAACAATTTTTGTGATAATACAAATTAGATTCTTGTTGGTAGACTCCAAACTGTTCCCTTGAGGCTAATAATTTGATGCATTATTTAAAAAAATCCCATTCTTTAGTGAAAACTCATAAAGATTTAATGAGGAAAAACAATTTTCATTATCAAAGAAAAGTGATGTAGGAATGTCAAACTTGGTTATGATGCTTTGTCTAAGAAACTGGATGACTTCCTAATCGTGTACTTGTCTTAAGGTAATTATTTAAGTCCACTGAGTGAAATAATCAGTTGCAGTTAAGATGTATTGGTGTTTCTTGGATGAATGAGAGAATGTTTCAAAAATAACATCCAATCCCCATTGTTGAAATGATTCCTCAACTGCTATGGGTAGCAATGGGGCAGCTAAATTCTTATCACAACTAACACATCTTTGACATACTAGGAAATTTCAGGAATATGCATGAACATCCTTAAATAATGTATGCCAATAGTAATCAACCCTCATCACCTTATGAGTGGTAGTATCATATGTGAAGTTCCCGCCAACTGTTTTGTCGTGAAGGTATTTTAGTACCCTCTCTGAATTTAGAGGCTCTAAACACCTGAGAAGGACACCATTGTGGTGCTTATGAAAAAGCACACCATGCACAAGTTGATAAGATAAAGATTTTAGGTGCATTGAAATCTTATGTTTAGTTGATAAGTGATAAGGCAAGGTGTCATTCTCTAAGTATTTATGGATGTCTACATATCAAGATGTGGTTGTACGTGTAGAAGAAACTTGCTCAACATTATACATCTTTATCTCTTGTTCCCACCTAGAAGAATCCTCTTTTGGTGCATCCATTGCTTCTACTGCGAGCCGAAAGAGGCAATGACCTTTTATTGTATGAACCTATTTGAATTCAACATCATATTCTTGTAAGCACATCATCTAGTTTTCCCTCCTCTGACCCAACTCCTATTGTAAAAAAGTTGATCTAACCATTAGATGAGGAACATAAATAATAGTGCGAGTTTTCAGGAGGTATGGCCTAAATGGTTGACTTCCTTATATAATTTGTATGCTTTCTTATCAATGGAAGGGTAATTAATTTTTAATCCATGTAAACCTACACTCATGGAATATATAGTCAGCTCATTTCCTTGATCATCTTTTTGAGTCAACATGACCACAATGGACATGTCAGAAGCAAACGTGTATAATAGGTAATCTTTGCCAAAAATTGGGTTGTATAAGGTTGGGGCATTAGATATGGATTTTTTGATCTAGGTAAATGCATCCTTTTCCCTCTTATCCAATATAAATGTAGCATCCTTCTTTATAATCTCTTATAATGGTTTGACAATCTGTGCGTAATCAAAGATGAACTTTAGAACAATATTGGTTTTTTCCAAGAAGGATTGCATTGCTTTCTTGTTCATGGGAAAATGGATTTAAGAAATATTCCTGACCATTTCTAGGTCAAACTTGATTCCACTGTTAACAATAATGTGTCCTAAGAGGTTACCTTCAAACACACCAGAGATGCTCTCTTTTGGATAATCCCATACTTGCAATATTGCTTAGAAATATACTTTATATGATGAATGTGATAAGATATTTTCTTAGAAAATATTGTTATGTCATCCAAGTAGATGACCACCCTCTAGCCAATTGATAAAATAAATTTTATGTCAATGGACCATTGAAATGTAGCGCCAATGTTAATGAGTCCAAATGGCATACACTTGAACGAAAAAGTTCCCAACTTCGTCCTGAAGGTAGTTTTCAATATATCTTATTCTACTGCCAGAACTTGATTATATCCAGAGAATCCATTGAGTAGTGAGAAAATTTATGACCCAGATACCATCTGGAGTATCTTCTCCAGAGATGGCACAAGCGAGTTATCCTCATTTTAAGCCCAATTGAGGTTATGGAAATCAACACACAAGCATATCTCGCCGAACTTTTTCTTGATAGGAACTAGGTTCGAAACCCATGTGGAATGACAAAATTTGAAAATGATTCAATCATCCAACAAAATTTTTAATTCCTTTTGAATTATGGGTTTGAGTATGAGATGGACTTAGCTTTTTTTGAAGTGAATTCACCCCTTTCTTGATAGGAATCATGTGTTGGATGATGCGTATATCATATATATTTAAATCATCATTACATACACAAAAATGCATCTCAATATTATTTGAAAAGATGAATGAAAGTATTCCATTCTTGAGGAGAAAAATGCGTACCAAGGTTCTCGTATTTAAGATCTTCATCGATTCCCAAATTGACTTGTTCGTGCAATAACATTGAGCTCTTAATATTTGTATTCACTATCCTTTGAAATGGTTTTTCTGGTCATATAGTTTCTGTTATGCTTCTTAACCTGCAAAGCAATACCGAAACCGAGAATATGCGAGAAAAATACCCAGAACACAGAATATGCGAAGAAAATATACCCAGAAGACAGAATAGCAATGATTTTATTACTCAGAGAGAAATTTTCACAGGCCTCTTCGAGGGGGCAACCTCCAATAGAGCAGAGCTCGATTACAAAACAAGACACGATACTCCTCGCAGGGAGACTCTATCCTTTATATATGACTCATACATGCAATACC
>APFE030071304.1:226082-258967 GCA_000404065.3 Pinus taeda
TATTTAATACTACCGCCCATTTGCAACTAACTGTGGTTCCTTCATTAATTGCGGGTTAACCACTTACAAATATTAATATGGGCTTTATTGACTCTTGACTATGACGTGATCCCATGACATGAATAAGGGGGTTAGGGTGGGACCCTAACAATTTCTCTAGAGATATGACACCTTTCGGCATTGGATTCCCTTTATATACTTGATTTGTTTCTTGGAAAGCCTTCTCGTGCTCATGTTTTTCAATAGCCGCCTCTTTGAAAACATACACATTTTCCATGAAGTGCAGTATATGTTGTTCATCATTAAATACAAGAAATTTAGTTACATTGTTAGGCTTAGATGGCTTATAAATAATCTCTATAGAAAATCCATATTTTAATGGTGACATTCTAGCAAGTACATTGGCTAATTTATTTGCAACAACATTACAAATTCTAGGAACAAAATTAATGGTAAATGCTTTAAAGAATGAAATAAGATGCCATAACTCTTATTGGTAGTTTTTAAAATTATGTGAAACACAATGAGTTTTATTTCTTACTTGACGGGTAACAATATTTTAATCACAAATTACCTTGAGTGATTCTACTTCGAGGTTTATGGCCTTATTTAATCCCATAAGAGTTCTTCATATTTAGTATTATTGTTTGTGCACTCAAACCCAAAGTGACATGATAAACTATTCCTTTTCTTTTAAGGGTAAATACGGATACAACTAGATCTGGAACCATCTTGAGTCTTAGAACCATAAAAATATAAGGTCCAGATAACAGAAGCTACTGGGCTAGTTCCTACACTAGTATTATGTACATGTATGTTACAAATTTCACTAGCACTAGTTGGATTGCAAGGAAGGAGCTCCAATTGTGTATGAGATGGTACAAGGGATGGATTCTCTTGATAACATCCATGGTCAACCTCTAGAAAATAATTCCCAAATATATCTTGTGTAAAGCTAATAAGCTCAGTTTGTCCCTCAATCGCTACCATGGTATGTTTCATGTACAGTTCACTTTCTACTCGAATCTGAGTGTTTTTCCCTTGTAACGAAGCTATAAGTGTGTCTAGTTTGTAGAAAAGTATCCTTGTATTTTGCTTAACCAATCTCTCCTCAAAATCAAACCGTAGCCTTTAGGAATGTCCACAATAATAATATTGACACATTGGTGAAATCTATGGTCTGATGAAAAGCGAATGATAACATTATTAAGTTCACCAATTGTCTATTCCAATGATTTGTCCAGTTGTATGATTTGGACACATGTATTTTCCCATTTAGAATTAGTCTTCCTGGAAATAGATAAAATCATGACATTTGCAGATGCCCCATAATCAAGGATAAAATTATGGACATTATAGTTAAATATTTCAAAAGTGAAAAGAAATGGGGGGTAGAGAGTATGAGGATCCAAATTAGAAACATTCACTACAAATCCGAGAATGTCACGAAACTTACCAGATGAGACTTGAGATTCAAAATCTTCTTTACCTGATGGAGGTTGTGAAGCTGATGCTTGGATAATCAATTCACATTCTCGTGCTACTTTTTCAAGCTCGAATATTGAAATGTTAGCACTGACTCTCTTCATATCCTCAAAAATATTATAATCAATTTCTTCCTCCTTAGCAAGTTGATGTATTGTGTGGTGTAACTTTGTTCGATGCCTAAGGAGTGATGAACTTGTTCTTTTTACTTGTGGAAGTGTTCTTAGGAGGTGGAGCACTTCCTGATTTAATTTACGAATTCTGAGTAGGATGAGTAGGTGGTAAAATATTTCTTAACAATTGATTTCTAAGATATTTACTAGAAACTGATCCTTTACTCCTCAAATTGTGTTGTTCAATTTCTTGTTGTGGAGGATCTTCACTCATTGGTGGTTCAAAAACACTTTTTTTTATCAGTGTTATATGTAACATCAAAAGCACTAACAAAATAACCATCACCTGATCTTTCCTCGATCATGATTGATTCAACTTTTTCTAAGTCTGCTTTGACTGCTCCTTCACTAATAAAGTATCTATGAAATTTGTCACCATAACATTCATGTTGTGGTTTCATTATGGGCATGTCTTCTTTGAGTTCTTCTCCTGATGGAAAGTACAAAATTTATCCATGCCTAAGATTTTGACATTAAACACAACAAAACAAATCTGTGCATATTTTTTTGGTTGGTTATTCTTCTTCTTAATGAATAGTGTCTTAAAAGCCTTTCTATTGGTATAATCCTCACTTGACTTACTCTTAAGTTCATAAAATTTATTGGTTAACAACTTTAGAGATTTAATCAAGATGTCCATATCAAAAGGATCTTTCTCTTTAGCTTTAGCAGAGGAGCCTTAGGAACTCTTAGAATTTTTTTTGGAGTCTTTTGAATCTTCCTCATCAGTGATAACCTTAATAGACCTAAATTCCTTTTCAACAACAATTGATTTTGCAATTAAAAGCTAAATTTCTTTTGCAGCGCGCTTGACAAAAATTGAAATGATAGTAGGAAAGGTAGCAGTGTAATAATATTTTGTAATGGAATCACACGGTTGAACATTAGTGGGGAATTTAATCAAAAGAAATGTAAATATTTGATTAAAATATTTAACCTTTTCCTTTTCCCCCATCTGAATATTCCTGAATTCCTTTAGTAGCATGGCTAGAGTTTTATCATGAGCAAATTTTTCTAAGAATAGTTGTTTTAACTCCCTCCTATTATGGATTGAATTAGGCCGAAGACTAATTGATCATCGACCATGCCTTAATTTTCTTCTTCCTCTTCCCTCTTTGATTCTGAAGAGTCTCCTCCTTCATCGTTCAAATCTTCATTATTATCAGGATGTTCTTCTTCTCTCGGCTGCTCTTCATCAGAAAATAAAAATTTTTCCTCGTCACCATCTAGATCTTCCCCAATAGGTGGAAAATCACCTTGCTGATGTATTCCTTCAGTAGGATTAGCTAACTCTTCAAGGGTTGCAATAACCAAATCTTCCATTGAAGAAACCAATATGCCATGGTGAATTGTATCTTTCTTTATTGGATTATGAAGAAGAATATCAACGACAAGAAGTAATCCATGAGCTCTTGCAAATTGACTTCAAAATCACATTCTGAACTTAGATAAGAGGACTCTCTGGTCTCAAGAATGTGAGTTGGAGTTTAACTCAGACTATTACTGCCTTGCATGAAATGTTATTTATTAGAATGTGGTGAATTTTCAACCATAAAAAGGTGACCCTCCTTTTAGCATCATAATGTTGATGGTGTTGGAAATTGCCAACACATAGGGAGTGTCCCTGATATGAAGTCCCAATTATATTTCACATCATTTGGTATAGGAGTCCCATCCAAAATATGTGACCGACTACCATGTTCTTAAACATTTTCCTTGGTTGCAATATTTAGTAGTAAGAGATAAACACATGTAATTTCGAATGAACAAGTAAATAAGACTTGTGAAATGTTCAATTGCAATATGTATCAATGTTCTTTCACTGAGAGGGAGATAAAGTTAATATTTAGAAGAAAAGTATGAGTACTATTCTAATAAATACACACACATACATATGAAATAATTATCAACCATATAGCGAAATAGTCCACATAGACATAGAAATCATTAAAACAATAACAACACACATTAAACAAGATAAGCACCAAATCCAATGAAATAGTTCAATTTCTTTAGCACATGAGAGCATAAACACATACTGAAAGCATCTAAAGAGTAGTCTTACAATACTCATGATACATGCATGAAACTGCGTTGGCTCAATGAGCTTCAAATTATCAAGAAAAATTTCCAAGATACATGGTCACAATGAGACACCAATAGCTCCAATAGTGGAGCATTAAGCCACTACTTGCTCCTCAAAAGTATGATATTCTCTATAGTGCCTAGTTGGAGAAGCCAAGGTGAAAAGTCTTTTTCTTGAGCAATGAGGCTTCTTTTATAACAAGAGGAATGGCCTTTCATATGCCCATGACTCTTGAACTACCCTCATGACTCTTGGTCTTCTAGCATGACTGTTGGACTTCCACAAGACTTTTGGACTTTTCCTGATGACTCTTTTGTCCATATGTCTCTTGGAATTCCACATATTTAAATACACAATATTTTCCAAAATTAGATCATCATTTGTCACATCATCATCTGACGACAACAAGGCATGTAATTTACATTGATTGCTGGGAACCCAATGACTTGTAACATGAAGTTCTTTGTGAAGTGATGACATTGCAACTATGTATTCAATACTTGTAATATATCTTGCATGGTAGTTTCCTTTTACCCTCCAAAGGGTCTAGATATATTATGGAGTCTTCTTGGGTCACTTTGATTGTCACTTTCCACCATTCATTCGACTGTCACAATATTGTGCCTTTGTTCCTTTGTCTTCAATATTCTTCCTTGGAAAACTTCTCTTGATAGATATCCTCAAAAACTTTTTTCCATGCTTAATGAGAACACCTATAGGCATAGATCACTCATGGAAACCAAACATTATCCCAAAAATATCTGACTCTATGATAATTCATGCAATGTATCAAATATGGATCCATAATGCATAAGGTAGAGAAAGAGGGGCCTTCTACGTGAAAATCTCACTTGCAAGAGATAGGGAGGTAGGTGATTCTATTTAGACTAAGCCATGCACAAATCTGGAAGAGAGGAAGAAAGGTGAGCGCATGGTGTAGTTCCAAGAGGTAAGGTTGCATGAACTATTCACTAGCACTGCACCATGCACTAGGGAGGAAGGATAGGGCCAAAAGGAGGGTGCATGACATAGTTCTAAGGCACAAGGAGGGGAACCATTGCCCACTAAAAGTTCACAAGGCGTTACACTGGGAGCTAGAGGGAGGATTGGTGCAGGGAGGAAGAGTAAGCGACAAGGAAAGGGGTCTTTCTGACTAGAAGTTTGTAGTGCATAGGAGAGAGAGAAGAGCCTCAAAATGGTTCAGGGCACTCTTCCTAGCCTGAAGGAGGAGTTGCAAGGTCAAGAAAATTACTAATTATGGAAGGGTTAAAGAAGGAAAAACACAATGAGTTAGGAGCAAGATCAAATGTTATACATCAAAACTCATCAATACAACTCTCACAAGACCCAAAACTAAGAAATATACCTCAAAACATTAGTTCACAGACATTCTCCAAGTGCAACAAACAAAGCATGAGAAGTTGCAACACATAAGGTCATTGTGTGACTAGAAAATGTGTTATGGCTCAAAAGTGTGCCATGAATATTCATGACAATAGAAGAACACTTAGGGAGGGACATGGACACTTGAAACATGTACAAAAGCATAAAATAACACTTGACCAAAAGTGACACTTCACATGATGACAGGTAGGCTCTAGAATTCAAATATAGCCAAAATTTATGAGGGTGTTATAACAACGAAAATGATTTCAAAATTAAAGTTAATTTTGTCTTGATGCATTGTATCATATTATTTTTTTTTTTTTGTGACACATCACATCACAATTTTGTTTTTGTGATATATCATACTTCCTCAAAATTCCTTCATCATGACATATCGCACTCGCACTGAGCAAATATTTTCTTCCTTATGATGTATCATATCTTCATAAGCTCTCTGAAAACCTTTTTGTATTGCACAAACAAAGTTTTGTATAATACACTTCTCTCCAAAAATATTTTCCATGTGATACATGAGGCTTTCAAGGTTCGTAAATGTGTCTCACTCAAAATGTTTTTCAATGTGATAACCTATAAGTATGGTCTTAATGCTTCACATCATTGCAATGTATTAAGGGGAATACAAAAACCTTGTAAATAAGGACACACAACCCAAAACTCCATGAAGGCATTGAAGACATATTTTACACACAAAGTTTAATTAAGCGTGATACTATGCATCTCTCCAAAGGTTTAAGAGCCATGACACAAAACTTATTGCATCATCATAAAGTTTCAAGAGATTCAAAATGACACACATAAAGTTAAAAGGATAAAAAACATAGGACATGTCACGTCATAAATATTTTTGGGCACAATACAAGAAGACTTTTGAACTCCAAAGCATTTCACAACAACAAAACTTCAAAGGGCGTGACACAAGGCATTTCACATAGAAAGGAAAATGGGTGCAACACAATAGTTATTTTTTTGAGATATGGAGATAAATAAATCCAATTATGCATCTCTCCAAAGCTTTAAGATCCATGATACATAGAACTTATTCCATCAAAGTAAAGTTTCAAGAGATGAAAAATGACACACATAAAGTCAAAAGGACCCAAACATAGGACATGTCACATCAGAAATCATTTCACACCAAATCAGAAATCTATGTGAAATAATTTTGAACTCCAAATCATTTCACACCAAAACTTCAAGGTTGTGACACAAGGAAATTCACATAGAAAGGAAAATGGGTGCAACACAATATTTTTTTGAGATATGGGGATAAATAAAGCCAATATTTCCTGAGGGTAAATAAGAGAAATTTTTTCAATGGTACACATTTCTCATACTAAAAATAAAAGATATATAGAACTAGAAAAGGAAATGTACTCAATTCATCGAGTAATGGAAACAAAAGTAAGGATAGGTGGGCTAGTTTGTATGGTCCAACAAGCCATAATTTTTTTGGATAATGTTGAATTCCCGCTTATAACAAAATAATTCATTTATTCATTTTTTATCAAGTGCCGCAAAAGGGAGGGAGATATAAACATATTTGGTGATGAAGAAAGTGCCCATGTTTCCATCCCATCTTGCATTTCCCAAAAAAAGAGCTATTAAAGAAAATAATAAATTTGTGAATAATGAATGTCACTAATAAATATATTATTATGACACAACGAGTTCTTTATAACTATATAAAACAATTGTATAACAATGAAATCATAAAATCATTTAAAATGTAAAGCCATAAAATTCATAATTCATATAAGAGTAGTCAAGACATGAACCATATAACCTCATAGTAGTGTAAATGGCATTGGAAATATTATAAATAGGTCACAACAATATCATGCACACTGATCCTCCTCAACAATGGGACTAAAGCTTCTATTCATTAAAATTCGAAAAACCAGTTTCAAAATTACATAAAACAATGACCCCTTCTTCAACTAATCCATGCTCAAGCGAATCCCTTATAATTCTACATTCTTGGTTTTGACTGTGTCTAACGTCAATCCCATAAGTAATGTGTTGCTAGAATAAGATTTCCATGCAATATAAAGGTCATCATTATCATGTAAATTTTGTTGAAATGTGATTTATAACATAACACCACAGAGGAAAAACTCTAGTGTATGTGATAGGTCATGAAAATGTACATTTTTGGCCCATGTCACACATCACATGAAAAAAAATATTTTCTTTGGGAGTGAGAAGACTTAGTGACATGAAATATTTGAAGTTTCTCTTTGAAACCATTCATACAATTTTGGAATGATGGAATATGATGTGACTAAAGGTTGTTTTGGTGTGCGTTGATGGTTCCTGGAAATCCATCAACCAAGGGGGTCTCCACAACATGTGGCCCCAATTAGATCTCACACTGTTTGGGATAGGAGCCCCATCTAGAATACGTCCTAGTTACTGTTTTCTCAGAGGTTTTCCTTGGTTCTAACTATGAGCAAGAGGGAGAAATGCATATATGCCTTCAAAAAGAAAGTAAGTGTGCCTGGTGAGTGTTTGGTTGTAGGTGTGTCAAGTTTTGTCTACTGTGGAGAGGGAGTAAAGTGCATCCCTAAGGGAAAGGTAATAGTACCACCCTAGTAAAAACACACGCAAACAAGAAATATTCATCTAACATCTAGTGGAATAGTCCATAAAGATGTGACTTTCAGTGCAACCAACACAAACAAGAAAGGTCTGTCTCACATCTAGCGAAATAGTCCACAAAGTTACGACAACTATAGCAATCATTACAACACATTATCAATAAAGTAAACATGAATTACAAATATTCACAGAATAGTTTTACAAATATTCATAATCCATGGATGAAGAATGCGCTGGCCATGACTTATGATATTAAGTAAAATTCCTAAGAAACATGTATAGAATGAACACCACTAGCTCCACTAGTGGAGAATTGGAGCCACTCCTTACTCCACAAAATAACTAGCTTGTCTCTCTAATACCTTGCAGGAGGCACCAAGGTGAAAGTCATTTTCTTGTATAATAAGGGTGTATATATATCAAATGGGTTGATCCATCACCTCCCTTGAGACTCTTGGACTACCCTCATGAATGTTCAACTTCTATATGACCTTTTGATTTCCTACATGACATTTCACATTACATTAATGACTCTTGGACTTCCACTTTACATTAAGTTCTCTAATATTTAATTACATATTGCACAAGGTGATGTGGCACATGATGACTCATGACAGGACATGACATGACACTGATGACATGGCAATGCCAAGTCACGTTTTATTGTTGTTTTCTTTGTGTATCCTTGAAAACATGGTGCATGTTCTTCTTATTCCTCCTCCTTAAAACTTGAAAATAAGGAGCCTTCCATGTGGTCTTGATATTTCATCTTCTGTCTTAGTTTGATTTTCCTTCGTATTATTTCTTAATGGCCATCTTATCTTCTCATCTCCTTAGGTGTATTCTAGAATGTACTCCTTCTCCATATCCTTCTTCATCATCTTGCTACAACATAATAGATTACCTTCATGTATAATCCACTCATGGCAAGATGACATAAGTCTAGTAAACCCTTAGTTTAAGATTCTGCATGGTGATCCACCGACTGAGCCTTAACTAGGTGGCAAGCCGAGGGAGAGGCTCAATGAATACACAATTTTGTAGCTCAGGAAGTCAAGGGTGAAGCTTGAGAAGTTCAAGCTGGATTGAGGAAGGTGATTGCATAGTTGGGGAGCTCAAGGAGCCAAATTGAGGGCTTGAGAATTGATCTTTGCCCATTGTGCAGTTTCGGAAGGCAGAGTAGCCCAAGTGATTGCACAATTGCACAGTTAAAGAGCCCAGGGCTAAGGCTTGAGCCTCAAGACTATGCAATGAAAAGTACTGACTGAGCATGAGAGAGAAATTGCGTAGTTTTTTTGAGTCTCATTGAGCTAGGCTGTGGGGTTTTGCGCTGTTTCAGCCAACTACATAGTTATGGGAGACAAAAAAGACCTACTGGTTGTGCAATTTCAATTCAGGAGCTCAAGGGTTGGGATTGAGCTTAGAGACTATGCAATGTGCAGTTGGGGCCAGGATGGAGGGCTAGATTGTGCAATTCTGGAGGCCAAGGTCTAGGATTAAGCACCAAAATTATGTAGTGCATAGTCTTAGGAAGCAGGAACTGTGCATTGCATAGTGTCAAGCAGAAACGTTTCAACTTTAGAGCTGGAACTATGTAATGCGTAGTTGAGGAGGGCTGAATGAGGCTAACTTGCTGGGAAATTTTTGGAGTTTGACTAAGTGTGGGATCAATGGGTTGATGTGAGCCTTGATATGACTTGACTACGATCACACACTTAGAATAATTGAAGAAACAACAATAGATATCATCCATGACGCATGAACCACATATTTCCCTCAGGGAAACAACTTTGCGATGACTTACAACAAGTGTGACACCAAAGATACACTTTGTGACGATTGTGACGACAATTGTGCGACAATGCTTAAAAATTCAGGACTGGACATAATTTTACATGGTTATATAAAATAATTTACACAAATATAACCCCTTGAAACCAAAAAAATAATCTTCCACACATATGTGATAGCTAACATGCGACAGTGAAAGAGACACATCCCACAACGAAGATAACATGAAAGTGACACTAATTAAAGTGAAAGAAAGCAAAAGTGGCAGTCGAAATCATGAAAATTAAACTCACGAAAGCGAAGGTGAAAAAAAGAAAAAGTTTGAAAAGCTCACCAAAACAGAAATACAAACACAGCCAAAAGTGAGGGACTGTCAATAATAGTGCACACTAACTATCAACATGAGTTGAAAAGTGCATAGACATTATCTTGATGGACCGTGCTATTCTTGTTCAAGCTTGCATAAAATAATGCGCTCATGAACTCATTGCAAAATAAGCATATGTGAGCAAGTGACTTCGATCGATTAAGAAGTGACTATGAAACGATTGATCACAAGATCAAAGTAGGATACAAAATTCAAATGCAAGTAAAATTTTGGAGAGTATTTATTGCAGCGAAAACAATATGATACATGTTCTATTACGGGGAAAATATTTTAGGTGCGATATATTGCATGGAATAAATTTTTATGAGATTTGGAAAGGAATTTTATAAAGTGGGAAAAGTAGTAGAGAAGTTTACTTCTGAAGAATCGCAATTTCAATAAATACAATATCATATCGACTGCTAAGATTAAACTATAGTGAAATTAGATTAATTTTTTGCATTATTTTTAATAATGATCTAACAATTGCGATCCAAAAAACATTCTTCCATTGAAACTACAATGCTCTTTTATTTAGTATAAAAACTGAACAGTTAAGGACAAGACTCTTAAAATATAAGGCACGTCATATTGATAAAAGTATGCAAATTTATATTACAATTGATAAATGCCAAAAGTAAAAATTTCTCAAATGATATTTCAGGTTATCATTATTGTCGGTGAGTTCATGGTGATTAATTCCATGATTCCATCCTAAATTATATATTTATCTCGATGCTTCTTCTATCTTGGGTATTAGGGATACTAGAAAAGGGAGTTGGTGTCAACTTGATCTAATCTATGAAGTAATGGGATATATATTTCTTTGGTTGGAATGTTCTTTTGACTTATTATGGACATCTATTCTTTGGGCTATGTGAGCATAAGATTCATCTATCCATTGGTCAATGTATAAAAATTAGGCCATAGTATGGAAAACTCCTTCTAACACATTTTTTATTTATTTTATTTATTTATTTTTATTTATTTGAAACATCAACCTTTACATAATTATTTGAAACAAATACAAATTGGATCATTATATTGTTTTTCATCCACCCTAATGCATTTGGAGTGGAAAAAGTGAAGGAATAAGCTCATGGAGTCGGTTTTACTAACGGGACCCAGTTTGGCAAAATGAGGTCTGAAACATTCTGGAAGTGTTTTGAGGCATCAAATGAAGTTTTTTGGGGGTAAAAGTTTGTCTTGTAAGCATGATACCTTTTCATGCTTTTCTACACATAGGAATATTTCCAACGAAGCAAGAATTGCGTCAATTGGAGTTCGTATGCAAAAGTTATGCCACTTAGAAGTTGACCTTCCTGCTTTCACACCTATAGTTTGGAAGGATGCCACGTCAGCCCCCATTATTCAGGGAAAAGGGGATAGGTACATGTTTTTGATGTACAAGACTCTAGAATATTACATTTTGTAACTCTAATTAAGATTTGATGTAGCCAAACTTAACCCCTAGTAGGCTATCGGGTTGTGATATAACCAAGCCACTAGGAGGAAGAGACATTCCATTATTTCGAGAGAATTTTGTTCCATAGTTGAGCAAAGATTGCCAGGAGAGATAGGAGGTAGAGCACATAGAGAGAATTTGTGCCTTGTAGCAGTCCACGAACCGCATACATTACTTCTTTGTATCTACAACCATATTTCAAACAGAGAAAGAGAGCATATCTTGTGTCTTATGTGTGTGATCTTGTTTTATTCATTCTCTAATTTTATGCATAACCTATATTCGCATGCATGCACTAATTACAGTAAAATCTATAGATCTAGAAATTAAATAAAACTCTAATAGTGTATAATCTCAGGTTTTAAATATAATATTCTCATATCTGTTGTGACAAATTGTCTGTGGAATATCCACGGAAGTTTACAGATCATTTGGTATCAAAGAAAGTTTATTTGAATATTTTGTGGAGATTTCAGGGATCTAGAGTGGTGAAGCCAAAAATCATAAAACCTTAATCATGGGTGACGAATATGTAAATGAACCTTGTGATCCTGCAGAGGTGAGGTTTTTGTGACTTAAAGAACAAGTCACGGATATAAATTGAAATGTAAACCTCCTCATGGCGGCCCTAAGAAATAATCTAGGGATATTTGGAGAATAAGGGGGTTCAAATGTAGAGGACAAATGAGAAGGGGGATTGAGAGATTAGGAAGGCACAAATAACTAGCTGAAGAAATAACCTAGAAAAGATCAACCCAGTTCGACTGTCGTGAACAAATCCTTGTTTAAAGTGGAATAAAAAGTCAATATCAATCCATACAATGGTGAGATCGTTGCTTTGAAGTTGAACCACTGGTTGCAGCAACTGGAAGTTTAGTTCAGTGTCCATTATATTGAGGAAGGGCAGAAGATCTCATTTGCATGACTGAAATTGGAGGGCCATGCACTTACTTGGTGGGAGAGCCACACGAAAACCCTAAGGTTGGAGGGAGAACCTCCAGCAAAAAAGTGGGAGGATTTCAAAACCCTCATTAAGTCACAGTTTTATCCCATTGGGTATGTGGAAGATCAGTGGATCTAGTGGCATTACTTCATGTAAAAGCCAAGCCAAAGCATGTAGGAGTACATTACAAAATTCATAAAGATGACTATAATGTTGGGTATCTATCTGTTGTAGCGGCTAGAACCACCCTCCAAAATTTTACCTTAGCTTCTTTTTGGAGCCTCCCCACCAACCATCCTTATCAACATGTCTTGAACTATCAAGTACATATGCTTCAGCTGAGTTTCAATGGCCTGCCAGCATGTGCATGTCAACTTGCTTCTCTCTCACCACAGGCTGACATTCCATACTTAGGTAATTTTCTAGCTGGGATGCTCACTCTGAAAATTATGCAAGTCTAGAGGGTAACCAAGATTACCTCCAGAAATTGCGCAATCTTGTTGGGCTACCCGGTGGGCTCCAGAATTGTGCAATCCATCCTGGCAGCCCTTGCTCAGAAATTGCGCAATCCAGCCTGACATGGGGCTTCAGCCCGGAAATTTCTCAATTGTGGGAGGCAGTCACCTGCTGAGCCCATAAATTGCGTAATGTCTGAGGGAAAATCATCCCTTCTTAGCTTAGAAAATGTGAAATCCCTTTCCTAGGCTTGCAGGCTGTTGCATGTGACTTCAGGTTGACCAGTTCCCTCCGGGACTGAGCAATACTGATTTGCATGAATGGGCTACTTTTCCCGAAATAACAAAAAGAAACATGCAAAAAGAATCCCTAAATTTTAGGGATCTATTTTTGGCAGTTGGAGGTTACGTGCAAATATTGTTTTAGAAACTTCCCTCCAAGTGTCACTTTTTCCCAGATTTTTGGCTTGCACGTCGTAAGCCTCAAACTTATTTATTCGATGTTGTAGAGCTTATTACTCACATAGATCTTGGAGCTCTCATATCCCACAACAGATCTATGAGTCTTCGGTACATTCAGCTCAACTATTTCTGGGTAAGTCTACTTTTCATGTCATTTGCTGCTTTTCTGTCGCTTTTCGTATTTCTATTTGTATGAATGTTGTTTTCTTGGTTTTGTTGAACAACTATTGTCGTTTTAATGTATATTAGCTTGTAGAAGCACCGTTTTAGTTTTTATTTTCATCTCAATGTTGTTGCATGCATGAAACTGTTTTGCACTAATGGTCGTCATTGTGGCGGCTCGTTTCACACACATGCATGCGTTCCCGTGTTTTGAATCTTGCATTTACTATTTGCATGCATGATCATTCACTCTTGCTTACATTCAGTCTCGCCATGCATTCAAATCTCTTCATGTTTTTAGTCGCCCGTCGGAAGGTCTGGGCTTCCTTGGCCCGGACCTTGCCTTACCCAGAAAGAAATGCACATTTCTAGAAGTGAAGGCTTTTCCTTCCCTCTATAAACTGCACAATCCTAGACAAAATTGAACCCCAGACTTGCATTGCACAATTCTGGGAGACAATGCCCTGCTGACCAAGAAAATTGCACAATGCAGTCTTTGGGCATGCATGTCCTTTTCGACTGAAACTGCGCATTGCGTAGTTTCAACCCTCAACAGGAAATCTGGACTATGCGTTACAGAGTTCTAGTAGTTAGTCAACCTCCTAGCAAGCCGAACTATGCCTTGTGTAGTTTTGGCAGTCAATATCTCGGCTTCCCAGTGAAAATTGGGTAGTCTTTACTGCTAGTCACCCAGGTGTGTTGCATGACAGTCCTCAAATTTGTTTTGGTTTTCAACTGACAGATTGCTTGCCATGAGTATCGTTATGTCTCTAGGTATAGTAGATGTTTTTCCGTCTCTTAGTAGTATAGGTACAATGGCTTCCAACAGAGTAGGGTCAAAGGACACCGTTGTAAGTGAAGCTGGAGATGTAGTTGAACAAGTGTCTATGGGCTTGCCCATTTACGAAGACACCAATCTAGTCATAGATAGAGACATCAAGATGAAATGTAAGGATATCAATGATACATTCTTAGGCACATTTGAGGAAGATCTAGAAGACCACAGGGTCTATGTCAACATCCACAAATCTGGCTTATACATTTTTGCATGCAGGTATCCAATGTTTCCATGCGCGAACATGATACATTGGATTGTCTCTCACACTGATCCTTAGACGATGATGTTGAGCAGTGTTAGCAGGACAGAGCTTGCTACCTTTAGGGAGGACTATCGAGAGATGTATCACTTGCCACAAATTGTGATCATAATGGAGAAACCCTTCAGCACATGCAACAACACAAAATCCAGAGATATCTTAAAGAGTTGGGTGAAAGAACCAGCCAAGTTAAGGACAACAAATAGTCTGATTTACAAGAAAAAGATACAGTAGAAGGAATATCATTACTTGGTCATATTTGCATGTCTCTTATCCAGCTAAGAGAGCACAAAGACCTTCCCGCAGAGCTGGGTGATTACGTTGGACTAACTGGCTAGCGAAGGAAGGCCATGTAACTGGTCTGGCATGTTGGCTCTCAGGTTGAAGGAACATGTAACAGAAGCCTGGCATCCACCCAAAGGTCAACAAGCAGAAATATACATGTTCACTTACATACTGGATGCAATCTATGCCCATTAATAGATCCTAGGTTTGAATTGGGCATGGACACCTTTGGAAACCTCTGTGCACACTTATTGCAGATTGTTCTCTAAAAGAATCTTCCATAGAGTCATCACATAGTTCTTAGACCACTTTATCACCTTGGTGTACAAAATGATATTTTAGCAGGATCCACCTTACATGTCGCATGAAGAAATGGAGGCATTGATTGACATAGCATATTGGTATGCCTCACCCCTTGGCACCTTCATATGGATGTACATCACGGAGAAGCCTATGCATGTTTTACTGAAGTTTTCCATGGACAAGCTTGTCATGCAAGAAGTGTCGTATCACATCTAGAAAAGGTTGTCATATAGACTACATAGGAAGAAGAAGGCACCTCGACCCATCATTCCTTTGCAGATCGGGTTGTACGAGATACAAAATCTCAAGTATGCTGAGGCTGAGATAGAAGAGTTCAAAAGATTCACTTTTGGGACCAGAATTTTTAATTGCATGACCTGCATTGCTTTGTAAAGGACCATTATGCGAGAGTGAAATTCCCTTGGATCCACGGGGCATGTCATTGGCCTGAAGAATACCCATGGAGATATTGGCACAAATTATCCAGGCTCAATGAACTGATTGGCATAATTGTGGAATGGTTAGCAAAGCAACATCTCAGATAGCACCATCATTAGCAGCAACAAAGGGTAATAAACATGTGCATGAAAAAGGCAAGAGAAAGGTTGTCGACAACGCAAAGGCAGAACAAAGAAGCAAGTTCAAAGAAGATCCACTCATGATGAAATAAGCTTTGGAGATTGATGCTAAGAGGCAACAACGCAACAAGAGGAATGTGCAAAGGTAAAGAGATAAACAAAGGACAAAGGAAACAAAAAAGGAGTTACAAGAGTTGAAGAAAGAACTCCGGGAAGAATAGGAGCTACACAGAAGAGAGAAGGGAGTGCAACAAGGACAGACACCACAAGAGGCACAACATGCACAAGTTGATAAAACTGTGCCCAAACAGGTTATAGACTCATCCGAGTAGCTGGCACAAAGAAGACAGGGTGAGCAGTCGTAGGAGTAGGACTTAGCTCAAGAGATTGAACAGATTATAGAACAAATGGATACAAATGCAGTGTAGCCAGAGTCCGAACATGATATTGACCTCATGCCTCATAACTAAAAGGTCACCCCAATGGCTTCACTAGATCCAAAAGCAGAGAAAGTTCCAAGCGATTAAGGAGACACAGAGATCCTTGAAGACAATCTAGAAGTGGAGATGCACAACATATCTTTTGACAAGTCGCAACAAAGAGTTGTGTAGTCACGCAGAGTACCTACTCTGGATGTCAACATATATCTTACGTAGTTTGAAGAACGAGTGATCGTATCTGATGTGCACAAGCATCTAAAAACATTGGCCGATGCTACAAGATCATATGCCAAGGCTACCAGCTCGAGTGTTCGATTCTTGATAACAGAGAACGAGGGCATGTCCAAGGAGTTACAAGCGGCCAAGGAGGGAGGAGAACGTGTTACATCATCTGCCAAAGTTGAATTGAAGAGAGTGATACTAGATGAAGTATCATCCCTCGAATTAGTCATGTAAATGTTGTATTCCAGATTCAGCACCGTGCATAAGGAAGTTGTCCATCACAACAATTAGTAGCAGCGCTAGAGTTGAAGGAATGCATCTAGAGTCAGAGTTGAAACAATGAGGAACAACCACATCTCATCATCAGTTGGAAAGCTTCACATGCACGGGTGTTCAAAATCATGGATTTCATTGTGCGCACGCACGCTATCCCATCTATTGGCACACTCACCGAGGTGAAGTAAAAAAACCAAGTCTGAACAAAGTTGTACAAGTACTTTGATGAGTTGATGTGTGTAGCCACTAGCGTAGACTTGGAGATCAACGCAGACACTATGCATCAGTATGTTGTTGGTCTGACTGAACTCAAGACTATGATGTGCATGTTATCAGATGATTTGGACAGAGGTACCAGATCAGTATACCTGGATGCAACATAGGTAAGAGTTCGATTTCAACAAGATGTCACCATTGAGCACACAGACAACATCACGGAATGCCAAGCTTGGCGTCAATTTTTCCACTGTCAACCATCATGAAGATGTCGAAGAGTTGGTCTTCCCACAGTTGTCCAAGTCTTAGTAGTGTCTTGCATGGCTTGCTCAAGCCTATTTTGTCTCACATGGGTACATGCATAGATTGTAATGTAACATCTTGTAAAAGTGAAATACCAAGTGCCAATGGTCGAATGTAACAATCATGTAGTAGTTGAAGAGTCATGAGGGTAGGTAAATAGTCACAAAGGGGAATGTTAAGGGTCACCCCCGCCTTTGCTATTTATAGAACCTTATAACTCATTGAACAGGCTTTTGGGAGCCAAGCTTCCTATAGGTGTATCTTAGAGAAAGATTGGAGTGTATTATAACAAGCCTTGGCTTCTCCAAGAAATGTAAACTTTGAAACGGGAACTATAAACTCAAAACGGGAACTTTGGCCAAAAAATGCCAAAAAACATCAAAAACAGTGCTAAAAACAAAAAGTGTGTATACTGGAACAATAGTTTTTTTTTTAGGGCTAATTTTGAACATGTTTTAAAAATGGCAGTGAAAACAAAATTTTCGTGCAAAATATAGCTTGTAAACGAAAAAGTGATTATACTGGAACGATGATTTTTTTTTAGGGCCAATCTTCAAAATTAAAAAAAAATGCTAGTAAAATGATCTAACAACATAAAAGTGTCTCATAACTTCTCATTTAACACCATATGGAAATCAAAAATTTTATTTCAAGAGACGATGCATACATCAGTTAGATAAACTGTCTTAAACAATTATTCAAAATCACTCATATTTTCTTGCATGCCATCAGAATTCACATCTTTAGATGAGTCACTAGATGCTGATGAAGGTGTTCCATATTCTTCTCTTTCATCAACTAGTGCCCCATCTGAGTCCACATGCATGCCCATCATTTCAGGTTTCAAAATTCTTCTAGATCTACGACTGGTTTCAGTAGACTCCCATCTCAATACTGTTCCTTCTGGTAACAACCTTTTCATAATCTCTATCATCTTGAAGCGAAGAGTTCCCCTCTTTGTTAAATTGAAGTCATAAACAAGTATGTCAACGTCCCCCAATTTCAATATGTCTGTGTGGCGACGATTTATATTCGTACCCTTTCTTTTTCTCTTTCCGCCATTTTTTTTGTCAACTACCATCTCTGGCTTATACACACCATTGAATGGGTGTGTATTTGTGGCATGCCAATGTACTTCAACACTTGTAACATCCTTATTTTCTGTAAAGACCTTTATAACTTTAGCAACCCAAAATGGATATCTATTGAGATCTCCATCTGTTAGCACTGTGATCATGCAACCCTCCTTAATATCATGTACTTAACCCATGTAAAGGTCTTCCATGGCTTCACGTTGTGCATGAGATCTTCTGGAACCAATATACATCTCTCTTTCCTCTGCCTGTGAAGAATTAATGATACCTTGAGATTGTTGTTGTTCAATAATGTTTATTTCCTCATGTGCATTCGACACATTTTGTGGCCAAATAAATGGATTTTTCAAAGGTATATCTTCATTTGTTGTTGTTGAATGATATCACTTTGATTATTGAAAAATGACTCCCACCAAACTGAATCAGCAATGTCAAAGTACTCATATGTATATCTAATACATTTTTTTATTTCTTCTAGGAAATCAGAATAATTTATATCTCTGTTTTGTTTGTGTGCATTATGAACTTCACCAACTGATTGTAATAACAATATTTTCGATGCAAATATTGGATGATCTGGAATGAACTTCAAAAATTGCAAACCTGACAACGGTGCCCATTCTGTAGTAGTTGAATACTTCTTTCCCCATATTAGTGTTTTCCCATCAATTTTTTTGATACGAAATTGATGTTGGAAGATAATGTCATTAAGTTGTTCAATGCATTTCTCCTTGCCATATGATCCCATAATAAACCTTCACATGTCAATAGTTTCTTTGAACACATCAAAAGTAGGCTCTGGCATGTATGATTTCTTAATACATTCAATTAATGATGGCAAGCGCCTAGCTTCCTTCCTCCTCAATGTGACTGAAAAATGACTGAACATCTGATCAATATGGTCATGAAGTGTGCCCAACAAGAAGGAAACCAACCTTTACCTTCTGAAAAATTCTTAATTCAACAAGCATGTTTAAATATCCAAAAACAACCTGATTTTTGTTTTCACAGCAAGTGTTGTCTAGTTGTAGATAAAAAACATTAGGAAGATTACCAGACCAATGAGAAAGCACATCATGAATTATGGTTATGGTCAGATTTGCATCATTATGAATATTTGGAGTTGTGAAGTACACCTTTGGCAACATTTTCCCATTGAAGACCATACAACCGACCAAGTGATACTGAATAAAATTTTCCTCCTGTAAATTTTTGGGTGTGGGAACAAAATGTGGTAAAAGTGTTTTCTTCTGGTCCATACTATCAATTATCAAACCCAAATATTTATTCGGATTATCATAACACTTCTTTCGATGCTTGTACAACTTTTTCCGTTCATTTGTTTGTTGTTCGCGATGCTCCTGAAGTTCTTTGACAATTGAATCTACACAACATAAAAGAAAGCCATTAAGAAATATGTTTTCATACTTGATGAACATACAATCTTAAAGGTTAAAGTTATGAATGCCTAACTCTTTCTGACCCTTCACATTTGTCCCTTTTTGATTAAAGAGAAGTACATGTACTGCAAATCCCCATCCTTGTCTTCTTAGGAATACGAACATTGTTGAATTCTTTCTTCCATATCTTCACAAAATATGGATATGTAATAAACCGACCATGTCCCTCAGCACCTTCTACATATTCTTTGTATAAGTTGTAGATTTCGCGCCTCAAAAAATTATCTGGAATATGTATTGTCTCTCTATTTGGCATACACTCTCCATGCTTTGAAAAGAAACCTTTCATTCATGACATTGCAATGTTTGTTAATGGCCCAAACTGTCTTTTATGACGTATTTCAAAATAAAATGTGGGATCCTTTTCCAAATTTTCTTGAATTCTCGAGAGACGAAAATTCCCAATCGAATGAAACATTTTGAAAGCTTTTCTACAAATAAATAAAGTCTTAATATGATAATCATAACCTGACAATGTAGATTGCATGCACCCAACTAAATATGAATTTTGCATGCTTTTATTCATTGAAAAATATCTCTTCCTGCTCTCAAATGAAAATTTGAAATCCATATGTTTCAAGCAATCTTTTTGGAAACATTCACTTGAAATGAGTGCGCTGATAGAACTTCTTCTCGTCAGATATTCTGCTCTACCCCTTGTATAGCTAGAACATCTTGCATTGATACGAAAAAGTCTGGTCCTACTCCTCGATACAATATTTCTTGGCAACATCTCCATCCTTAGATCATCATTTGTATAAGGATTTTTATCATCATTAAGAGGAATGTTATCCACACTATGATCAACTGTGCTTTTCAAATACTGACTTGGAGGATATTCTTCATCTTCCCTTTCTTCAGTGCTACTATCATAGTCCATAGAATTCGTACTCAATGGAAATTTTGACTCGATGTTTATTGGATATTCTTCCTCATGTGCATTTTCAGTGCTGCTCTCACGGTCCATAGAATTAGGGCTAAGTGTATCATTTTGTCCTTCATCACTGCTACCTTTATACTCATTAGAATTAGGACTAAGTGCATCATCATGTCCTTCATCACTGCTGCTCTAATAGTCCTTAGAATCAGGACTAAGAGGACATTGTGACACTATATTCTTTTGAAATTCATCATCGTGCTCTTCATCACTATTGCTCTCATAGTCCTTAGAATTAGGACTAAGTGGACACCATGATACTCCATTATTTTGAATTTCATCATCCCGCTCTTCATCAAAGCTACTTTCATAGTCCTTAGAATTAGGACTAACTGGACAACATGGCATTCCATACTTTTGAAATTCATCATCCCGCTCTTCATCAAAGCTGCTCTCATAGTCCTTAGAATTAGGACTAACTGGACACCGTGACACTCCATACTTTTGAAATTCATCATCATGCACTTCATCGTTGCTGCTCTCATAGTCCTTAGAATTAGGAATAAGTGGAGACCTTGACACTCCATTCTTTCCAAATTCGTTATCACGCTCTTCATCGCTGCTACTCTCATAGTCCTTAGAATTAGTACTAAGTGGACACCGCGACACTCCATTCTTTTGAACTTCACCATCTTTCTCTTCATCACTGTTGCTTTCATAATCCATAGAATCAGGACTAAGTGGACACCGTGAGACTCCATTCTTTTGAAATTTGTCATCAAGCTCATCATCACTACTGCTTTCATAGTCCTTCGAATTCGGACTAAGTGGAATCTGTGAATCTTTATTTATTTGAAATTCTCCATCTCCTCTTTCATCTATGCTGCTCTCATAGTCCTTAGGATCAGTGTGGAAGAATTGACTTTATATTCATAGTGGAAGAATTACCACTCTATTCATCCATATGAATAGAGTTGTTACATGATAAAGATGTTGATGCTGTATAAATCGAAACTTCACTATCAGGGCAATCCATCCCTTTCAAATAGAAGATGTTCAAAGATACAAATGGAGATTCTCCTAAAGATATTATATAGCTTAGAGAATGAAATTTTCCCTCCAAAAAAGTTTCGCGAAAATATTTTCCTCCTAAAAGTTTGTGAGATATATTTCAGTTTATTATTTTATTAAGCAATTTAATGATAAATGTAAACTTAATTTTTTTTATGAAATAAATTATTAAAGTTAAAATTTTAAACTACAACTTCTACTAAATTATTTTAATAGTCAAAGTATATAATTTTTACTAAAAAATAGAATGTTTTTTTAAATTTTTTTAATACATTTAGAAACAAGGTAATCCCACATTCACCCCGCTATAAAAAAATTCCAAACTGTTCGCTTTATCATATTTTCATTTATCGGCATAAAAAAATTAACATGTTAAAATTTATCAAAACTAATTAATCCCACATTCATTGTACGATAAAACATCTTCATAGTTTCACCTATATATTCCATTATCACTATTACTCAAGTTACATCAAGGTTTGCTGAGGTTCGTCAAAAGACTTGGAGCTCCGCAATTGAAAGGTCAGTTCAATTTTTTTCCTTGAAATTTCTCATATTAAATTAGTTTAACGAAGTAGATTTATTTTCTAAACTTAAAATTTTTTGTCAACCAAATTAAAAAATATTTCCGTCATGAGCATGGTGGGCTCGGAGCAACCCCATCCTACAATTGACAGACCACTAGAGTTTTTTTATAAACTTAAATTTTTTTGTCAACGAAATTAACAAATATATTCGACGTGAACATGGTGGGCCCGGGGCAACTCCATCCTCAACGCCCACCTCATACGGCCCACCGCCCCTGCCCTCTCCTCCCCTCCCCTACGCCCCATATCTCACCCCCTAATCACCCTGCAATGCCCTTCCCGCCCCGCACCCCATACGCCCCCTTGCCACCCTTCCCCCCCACACCCTTAACCCCCCACCACATGCCCCCCACCCCTAACCACCCCCAACACCACCCTTTACCCCCCTACGTCCCATCCTTTACCCCCCAACGTCCAACCCCGCCCCGACCCCTTACAACTTACCTAGATATCTCCCCATGTGATTATTTGCTTTGGAGTACTACATGAAAATGATCAATTCTGATGAGATTCTCTTTCTCAAAACCAAGAAGAAGTCCTAGCTAAGAATAAAGGATCATCTAGGCCCATTTAATTGCAACAACAGAGAAGCAGGAAAGGAGGCAAATGAAATCCTCCAAAGATTGAAGTTAAAGCAAAGTTTCATATGGGCTTATGACCCCCATGGATTCATTTGTAATAGAAGGCAAAAACATAAGTTATCTCCTTATATCCACCATAGGATCTCAGAAATTGAACAATATGCCAATCAATCAGAATGGGTGGAACGCACTCTGATAGATCAAGATAGCACACAAGTTTAAGTTGACAATGTAATGGTGGACTTAGAAAGAAGGTTTGATGAAGATTAGTTTGTATAGGTGTTTGGAGAAACTTCATCATGAAAGCAATCACAAGAACATAGCACACAACCATCAGAGCAACAAGGAACCTCAGAACAAGCAAAGGATTCAGAACAACAAGAAGAGTCAGAGTAGCCTGAAATTTTAGAGGAGCTTGCTCAACCTGAACAAATCATGAGCAAACCTCTTATTTTGCAGACTCCTCTAAATGAGGAGAAAAATTTAAAGAGAACTTGAGATGAAGCCACTCCTTCTACTATGCCTATTGATCAAACTTTTGTTAAAAGGAAAAGGTTAAACCCATATGCAGAGGAGGAGTACAGTGAGGAAATAGTAGGCAACTCAACAACTAAAAGGAGTGATAGCAGGCCAACCATTCCAACAGGAGGCACACCATCTATCTCACAGATACAAGCATTGGAAAGGCAACAAAGCACATAGGTATCTTCTTTTAGAGCTCCCTCTGAACAGAGTCTGGACATTAAAGGAAAGTATAAAGAAATTAAAGCAATGAATGAGAAACTGAAAGCTCAAACCTATGCTCACTACCTCAAAATGGCTCCAACTATCTAGACCAGGCTTATGTCAGCTTTTGACATAAAGGAAGGAAAAATGCAGATGAGCTTCCTCAAGCCAACTGTGCAATAGCCAAGATCCATGCCTAATTATTTAAAGACTGATTTTGAAGTTTTGGCAAAGGATATCCATCCTATTGATCAAATAGATTTGCACAAGCAAACTAGTGAAATGGTCTATTCTACATTGACTAATAAGGCCATCATATCACATCAATTGCAAAACTCATTGCACAATACCAATGCACAACTGCAACTGGAAAAGGCCTCCTCTCAGGCTAAAGACACTAGGATAAAAACTCTAGAAGACTTGGTGATAGAATTGGGACATGATCCCAAAGATGTCAAAGCAGCTGAACAATTGATTAAAAAGAATAATGATGATATAGCTGCACTAAAGAAGCAGCTCAAGATCCCTCCTCTCCACCATCCTCAAACTGCAGAAGTCATAGAGAAACAAAAGGAGGAAGAACTTATCGACCTAGTCCTTAAGTTAAATGATCAGTTAAAAGAAACTAAAAAGGAATTGGAAAAATAAATACAGTCTAAGCAGAGTGAGCTGGCCACCGCTCCTCAGACTGTCATACCCACAGTTTCTACAACAGTACCCTCCACTCTAGTAGCTTCTTTGGCACCAACACTTCCACCAGTAATAGCATTGCCAGTATTAGAGACTATTTGAACTACAGGTACATCAACTAGTGCAAGGACCTCAGTAGAAAAAATAGATGAGATGATTAAAGCCATGGAACAAATGAGTATCTAGGCCAAAAAATTGAAAAAGCTCAAAGAACAAATATCAAGTATGGAAACAAACTATGAACTTGTAGAAGTTTAGAACAAGGAAGAAGAAAGAAAAAACAATCGGAGTCCTGGAGAAGGACTTGACATTAGAAAAACCATTGGGAGACATGAGAAATATATTGTGGGCCAATATCATTGATTCCATCAATAATATTTGGCCTTCTATCCAGGTAATCTTTGAACAGACTGAATTAATACAAATTGTTGTAAAAGCTATACAGAAGACTAAAGAAGAACTGGGAGATAATCCGAAGAGGCAAATCAGTTAATTGATTTCTTGAACAGCAGGAACAGGTACCAAATAGATGAGTTAGAGATTGAAGATAGAACAACCACTATTATTGAAATAAAGAAAGTTCTTACTAACAGGAACTTAATGCTTAACTTAGAGAAAAGGTGTCAAAGTATTCAGGCAGATATAGATAGCTTCATGTTGAAGTATGGCATTTTGAGAGAGAAAGGCCTTCCTAGTCCACTGGTTATACATGATAAGTTAATGACACAGGAAGACTATATTGAAAGGCTAAATAAACAGGCCAAGAGTCAAGCAAGTTCTTCAGGAGTAAAAGCATTACCTACAGGAAAGGTGCTTTATGATAGCCTGGAGAATCTATTTTACATAGAACATGAAGTAAAACATCTGTTTGCCAGTAGACCCAATTTTGCTAAGTACATAGAAGCTGATGAAGTTTACAGAAAGATGATCAAGATAAAATTACCAGATAACGAATGGTGGACTAGTGTGACCGATTTACTATAAAGCCGCTATAGTAAATATGTGAAATAAAAAATATTTACAATGGCAATTTTCGTAATACAGGATGAAATAATGAAATAGTATAGGTAAAGAGTATCAACATAGGTAAAGAGTATTAGCAGGTGAACATAAGAGTGAAATCCAGCACAAAACTACCAAGGAAAATGCAAGAGGCAAATCCAAGTTCCAGTATCTAGCATATTCATAAATAAAGGGACAAGAAACAATCTGTTTTCCATCTATCTCTATCTTCATGTGGAAGATAAATTTTGTTTCCTAGAAAAAATCTCATATAGTTATGAGATATTTTGTAATAGTTTTTGTATAAATACTTCACAAAATGAAGTAATTAGTGTGGATTAAAAAGCATTTCTGTAGAATTTTGTTTCGAGCTAAGGAAGCTATTGTAATCAAGGCTGGACTGGTTTATTGGATTAAATAAAGCTGAGGACATTTCACTCAATTCATGTGCACTGCGGGAAACAAATAAGTATCATTTCTCTGAGTTTTAATATTGTTTTCCTTTATGTTATGAAATATCATATGTGTTTTCTTATAATTCTTAAAAGCACATGAAGAATAATATCATCAGAATTAGCTTAAGTGCTCTCTATTTTAACTGTTTGCTTATCTAATGTTTTATACTAAATTTCTTAAGTATGGGAATTCTTAGTTGCTCCCTCACTTCTATAATTCATTCCTTCTATTGGCCCCTAGTACATGATTCTTAATTTCCCTTCCTACTTGCGAAACCTCCCTTCTTCATCTTGACCCCTGTTAAAGATTCTTCAATGCCTTTACCCTTGGTTAAGGTTTCCATCCATTAAGATTTTCAAATTTGTCTCTACTGTGCTAACTTTCCTTGTGAACTCTTACCTCAGTGATTAGTCAAATCTTGTTAGACTTCTCCTACTTGACTCCATATCCCAATGGCTTGAATACCTAGTCTGGCCATCTGTTTGCTTAATTCCACCAAACAAATCAAAGCAATTCCTTAAGCATTAATAGCTAGCCTAATATAATATAAAAACAATGCTAACTCATAAAGAGAGAGCCCTCTCTGAGTGTAGATTGGCTACGATCTATACTTAAAATATTTGTTTGTAGTTACCTTGGATCCTTTCCTTCTTTCAAATAACTTCTAAGGAAAATCTGAGTGATAACACAAAGAAAACAACAAGTGGGAAAATGTTGGGTTGTGTTGTATTCTTTCCACGACTATCCCCCCTAGTTAACTGGGGGTTTAGAGGGGGGTTGGAGCCCCCAACTGCATAGCGGGGGGGTCACAGGGGGGGTGGAAGCCCCCCCTATACAAGGATTTTTAGGGGGGTGGTTAGCCCCCCTCTACGGGGTCCGAGGCAGCGCCCCAAGGAATTGTTTTTTGGAACCTATATTAGGTGGGGTGAACCTACCTATGGTTTTGTGCATGTTTTTCGCACATGATTTTGGACACGATGGTCCATGGTATTGGATGCTTCAGCATCTATATATATGTATTGTAACATTGAAAGGAACATAATGAAAAATCAAGCTAGTAGTCCCAGTTTTGGGATCCAGGGGAAATCTATGTGTATATGTGTTTTATGTGTTATTCTCTCGCATTGTTTATTTTCTGTGTTTTAGAATTCGTATGCAGGTAATTTCTGTACGGGGTTAAAACCTACAATAAGTTATATGTCAAGCAAAATATCTTTTCTTATGATATTTCAGCTTACACGATTCATAAGATATTACTCTTCCTTCTTGCATCAAAACTACTCCAACACCTTCTTGGCACACATGTGTGCAAATTGTGAATTCTTTCTTTGGGTCTGCAACATTTAGCACAGGGGTTGTAGTCAATAAATGTTTCAATTGTTCAAAGTTGTGCTGACACTATGTTTTTGACTTGTCTCTTCACATTTTATGAAAAGAGGTTATATGGTAAGCAATTCTAGAAAATCCTTCTATAAAATGGTGGTAATACTTGGCTAAACCCATGAAAGATCGAATTTCTGCAACATTTTTGGGGACATTCCATTCCATGATGGTTTTAATTTTCTCACAATCTATATCTATTCCTTTTGATGAAGTGATGTTTCCCAAGTATTGGATTTGATCCTTATAAATATCACATTTACTGTGATTATCATAAAGTTGGTTTTCTCGTAAGGTTTCTAGCACTATCCACTGATGTTCCTTATGTTCCTCTAAACTCCTCGAGTAAATTAGAATATCATAAATAAATACCACAAAAAATTTATATAAATAGGGATGGAAAATATCATTCATCAAACTCATAAATGTTGTTGGGTAATTAGTAAGCCTAATGGAAAAACAACAAATTCGTAATGACCATAGCGATCTCTGAATGTTGTCTTAAAAATATCATCTTCTTCTATCCTTATTTGCAAATAGCCTAGTCACAAATCAATTTTAGAAAATAAGGTAGCACCTTTAACTCGACTGAATAAATCGTCAATTCTTGGCCACAAATATTTATTTTTTATAGTTAACTTACTCAGAATTCGTATAGCCCACCTGTAGAGCATATATTTGATACCCTTCTGGGTGAATTTACCCAATTGGTTAGTTGTGATAGGTCGTAATTTAATGGCTCTTTTAATCCCCCAAATTTCTTTTCTAAGACCTTATTCAGTGAGGAAACTAATGGTTTTGTCTTTACAATTCACCAAATACCAATGTCTTTCTAGCTAGTCAATCTCATTAAAAATCATAGGGTCCTAAGAGAAACATATTTAAATTTACTTTAATTTTCTATCCCTCTACCTCAATAGGATAGTTCTCTATTTTCACAATTACTCTTATTTTAGCCCCAATAGCTAGTTGCACTAACCTAGGGTTTTTAAATTTAACAATTTGCAAATGACAAAACTCAACTATTGTCCTAAGTTACTTCCTACTCATCAACTCAGAAAATTTTAGTTTCTTTCCACCATAGGGTGGCTTTGCCTTGCAATTGATAAATTTCCAACCTTGTCTTTAAATTTTCATCATATTCATAAATCTAGAAGTATTTATTCATGTTGATTAACTAGGCCTCAACAACTTCCTCCACTTCTCCATCAAATGTTGGAGGTTTGATTTTCTTGATTTCTCCTTGCAATTCAACTTTCTGTCTCTTGGTACCTTTTCCACTAAAAGTATTTTCATATCCTTCTTCATTATCAATTCAAGCTCCCTCAATTTCTAGGTTGTCCTTCCTCTGTTGGTGTATATCAGGCCTAGTTTCATCACCAAGACTTAGATTCAACTCTCTTTGGTTTTTTCTACGAGAAAGACTCTTCAAGATCCTTTCCTGTTCTTGCCTCAACCTAACATTATCAGCTCTTAAATTTGTCATCTCATCTCATAACTACTGAACTTTCTCCAGCAAGATAATATTTGTATTTCGAGGCTCCTCTCCAAACTAAACCCACATCTCTCAATTAACTTCAACCATTGGCACAAGTCCAGACTCCACCAATGATCTCCCAGGTGGAGTGATTCCAGTTCCTCTCTTAATGCTTCTTCTAATCTATGCATCATTAACACTTTAGTTGTTTCCTAATTTCCAAAACAGGCCACTGTGTTGAAACCATGACGCTCTCATACCACTTGTAACATCCAACCAAACTTAACAACAACAAATTTTTTTTACGATTTACACTACCATATCAAAATTTTGACTTCATAAATCATCTACATATATGCAACATTATATAGTTAAAAAAACATGGTTCAATTGATTCTTTTTGTTTTTTAACAATTGGGTTTTATGTCCAACAAAATTCTCACACTATCATTATACATTAACCTCATAGCTCATAATATAACCTTTGTTAAAAGTCTTTCCCTATTGATGGCCTACAACTGGGACTATTAAATCTTTGTCATAAATGAATGTAAAAAGCCTTAACCAAATAACATGATTTTATATTTGAAATGTACATGTTTATTACTACACTCATTTTCTTTTGGGTCACATTTATTCAAACTTCTAGATTGTTCGATAAGTGCACATGGCCTCTGTACAATACGACGAGGTGGGCGCCTATGAACCATTGATCTTTCAATTGGAGAATTAGATAGTCATTAGGGTTCAAGTAGGTTATGGGTGTAACCACCCTTTGCTGCTCCTATGCGTTGTTTCTTCCTTATGTTCTTCTGGAATAGAGAAGTGTCTGTAATTTGTAACAACCTTGGTGAAAATTCCATGTAAAAATATATAAATACCATGGATGATGGGACATGTATTCCAAGATGAATGGTCGGTAAAGCATCCTAATGGGTGTTGATTCGGTTTATTATGGATAAGGGAATTGGCAAAGGAAATGGATAAGGCTTTGGAAAGGAAAAAAGGCATTTTTGCACATTTATTTATGGAAATAAAGGAAATTAGGATAAAAGGAAGGTGAAAGGTAACAGGTTGCATTTGAGGAGGAAAATAAAGGAAAATAATGGAAAATGAAGAAAATAGAGGCCTCATTAATAAAAAGGCTTATGAGGATTAGTGGGCAGGACTTGGTCAGCTCAGTTTTGAAGCTCTCTCTCTCTCTCTTCTGTCTCTCATACTCTCAAATACTTAGAGCTTTCTTGGAGCCCTATAACAGCTTGGGTTGAGCTATTAGTCCTATAGCCTTGGTTGGAAAAACACTCTGGAGCCCTTGGTGGGTTGAGTTACTAGTCCTAGAGTCTTGGTTGGAAAAATGCTCTAGAGGCCTATATAAGCTGTGGGTTGAGTTACTAGTCCTGGAGCCTTGGTTGGACAAATGCTCTGGATCTTGGTAGAAGCTATGGGTTGAGTTACTAGTCCTGGAGCCTTTATTGGAACAAACACTCTAGAGCCCTGGAAGGCTTGGGTAGAAATCAATATGATGATGGTTTTGTGATGTGTGACCGTGAGGTGGAATCACATGAGTGTTAGAGGCTTTGCCTTGGAGTCATTTTTTGTCTTGGGAAGTCTCATAAAGTTCTAGGTATTGTTTGGATACCAGCCTTGAAAAAATTGGCTTAAATCTCGCAGTATCTGGCATAGAACTAGCTAAAACAGACTACAGTCTCTCCCTTGCAAGCATTGTGGGAGTGACTATAGGGTTCTAGTCACATGCATGCCTTGTCATGGGAAAGAATTTGGGTTTAGTTCATTGAAATGCTAGGTTAACTTAGGGGTTGGGCACCTGGATTGGTGGATTAGCTGTTGGGGATCCCAAAGCACCTTAGGGAGGTCTGTAAGGTCTTATTTTGTCAACTCCATTTCCTTAAGGTTACCTAGGAGGTTGAGTCTTATCATCGTGGCCTCTTGTTACATGTTTACCCTGGTTGGCCAGTTGCTTGGGTAGATGTGGGAGGAGGGTGTTATAGAGTGGTATGAGGGCGTGGTTGCACTCTCCTTGGGTTGTGTGTTGATCATGCATTCATCTCGATTTCATATGTGTTTCTTATGTTTTTAGTCCATGTGCTTGTTTCATTTGCATGGTGTTGAGCATGGTTGTAGTGATGTCATCATGTGAAGTTTGAAGGTTTTGTCGTGGAGTACATTATCATGAGTGTACTGTTGTATATGCATTTTTTTATGCATGTCAATGTTCACATATTCTCAAGTGCACATGATGTGGTTTTTGTTGTCATGCATTAGGTCATGGTTTGTGTAGTTGATATGGTCATGCATTGATGACTAGACTCTAGCTAGAATGATGTGTATATGGTTTTGTACTCATGTGTTATACATCTATATGCAGTTGTTATGCATGTATAGTCTTGGTTATAGTTATGCATGAATAGTAGGTCAATATTGCCTTGTGAAGTCATTAAATGCAAATTTAGGTCATCATAGTGCTATTAGTTGTTATGATGCTAATGTGTTGGCTAAGATAGAACATGAGATGTAGATCATTAAAGTGAATTTGCAACATTGGACCTCGAGGCCAGAGAAGATATTCATATAGGTGATATATGTTTGGCATGCAGGTATGTTTTTTAAGGATTGTCATATCCATTAGGTTTATATACATTAGGTTTATGTACATGTTTTTGATGTTATGGTTACATACATGATAGATAATAGTTGATTAGGATAGTCACATGCACATGTGTCAGATAGTCATGAATGATAGTATCATGTGGTTGTGCATTTCTATTGTTTTTTTTTATGTTAGATAACTTGATGATTATGTTATATGTTGTTGATGCGTATGTTATAGGTTAACTTATTGCTGTTATATGATAGTTAGCTTGATGATTAGGGTTACTGAATTTACGATCTTGATGTTATATGTAACATACTAAGTTGGATTGGTATATGAAAATGGTTAGGGTTATGACATTAAGATATGAGTTTGCTTATGTCGTATACTTGGTGCTTGATTGTTTGTTTATGATGTCTATTTTGTGTTTGCATGTTTGGTGTCTATTACGTTGTCTAGTTGATTTATTTAACATAGTATGTTTGCAATTTGGTTGAATGTTTGATTAATTGCATAATATGAGTATGTGTTCAAATGATATTTTTTCAAGATGATTGTACTAACACATATGTGTTTGAGACAATTGATATGTACTTGAATGTAGTTGATATTTGTAGCATTATGTCTAATGACTATGAGTTGAATATGGGTTATGACATGATTATTTGTAAAAGTTGATTTCAAATTGATAGATATGATTGTATTGATATTTGGAACATGTGGTTGACATAGGTGAGAAGTTGCAGGAAACACGTTTGGTATTAGTGTTACAAGGTAATAGTTGATGTGTTTACATAACTAATAGTTGGGTGATGTGGAAGTACATAATCCTTGATTACAACAAGGTAAAAAAGGGTAAAAGAAAGGAATTGGACAAGAATTCCTTTAGCTATGTTTAGAAACCCTAATTCCAAACAAATGAGTGCCTTTCATACAGGAAGTCTTCTTAACCTTCATTTTTGTCTAACATTATGTGGATATGTGCTATAGTCATGAACATGTACTTGGCACATATATTAGCTAGTCTCTAGTTATAGGTGGATCCGTCAAAGGATTGGAGTCCCTTGAGAGATGGCTTGGGTGTGTTTAGTTGAAAGAAACATGCTTGGCACAACAAGATAAGGTGACTGGTGTACTGTTATGTTTATTTATGCACTGATAACTATTTTTTTTAAGGCAATATGATGTAGGAGATTGCATGGCAAAGAGACTACCATGAAATCTTGAAGAAGGCTCAGGTTGATATTTCCTTTGGAAGCACTGGAAACCATGGGGATTGAGACATGGTGACTGTTGAGAGTCTTGTGCTTTTGGTATTTTGTGACTTTCTTGTGCTTGATTTTTAGTTTTGGTATGTCTAGTGCATGATCATGCCACTTTTTTTGTGGTGTCATATTGCTACTGGTTTTCATGGTTTTCTTCTTGTTTGTTTCTTGTCTTTCCTTTTATGTGTTGAGTCTTGGGAAATGGTTTGGAAAGAGGATAGTTAATGGAGCTCAGGGAGAGTTGTGTGGTACCCTAAAAGTAATGTAAGACATAGATGAAGCTTGAGAAAGTGCAACATAAGGTAAGACTATGACAGTCGGTTGGACTAGTTGGGTCCATTGTGGTAAATGGATAATGGTAGTACATACATGAGAAAGGTAACCAAAAAAGATAAAGTAAATGGATCTGAGGTGTCAGATGCCTTGGCTAAGTTGGAAATGGAAGTTCTGAATGTTGTGCATGTTGTACACAAATAAGGAATTTCTCTTAACCT